>JAAEAF010003922.1:0-66491 GCA_011037195.1 Triatoma infestans
TTATTATTATTATTATTATTATTATTATTATTGTTATTTGTCTGATTATCAGAATATTTTTCTTGTTGGCCGTTAGTTGTAATATGAAAACAATAATTAGTTGGCTTCTCGACCAATTGATGGTAAAAAAAACCAAAACTAAAAAGTAAATTGTGTAATTGTTTTTTATTATGACAGTTGGACGTTTCGACAAACTTTGTTTGTCTTCTTCAGGAACAATACAAAACAAAATTAAAGAAAAAACAAAATTAGCAGTAATTACTCTGTGTAATTAGTCTGTGATGCTAAGTTCATTACAGACTTAGCATTACTACTGTAATCTCACCTATGTATTTGGTTTTTTGTTTGTGTTTCATGTTATAATTTTGTTGTTTCTTTAATTTTGTTTTGTATTGTTCCTGAAGAAGACAAACATAGTTTGTCGAAACGTCGAACTGTCATAATTAAAAACAATTACAAAATTTACCTTTTGGTTTTTTTTTTTTTTTTACCATCAATTGGTCGAGAAGCCAACTAATTATTGTTTTCATATTATTATTTGTCTGTGGGGAGGGAAACCCTACGCTATCCAAATCCTCACTGGGCCGATATAGCTACCACAAGAAAAACAACAAGCCGGGTCTATAACCAAAATCCGGACCCGGATCTAATCCATCGAAGATTCACCGCCGTCTGAATATATCTGGCAATAACCTTAAGTGGAAATAGCCTAAGCTTTTCTATAGGCATCCTATTCCGACCAAAGGTCCTGAACCTAATTTCCTCACAACCCAAGCAATCAGTCATAAAATGGATGGGTGTTTCCTCCTCTGTCTCACAGACTCTACAAAATGGATCCGGCATGAGCCCCAAATTCATGTAGAGATGTCTCCATATACCACAATATCCAGTAAGAGATCCAACCAGATGCCTGAGAGCGCTCCATGAAAAACACATCAATGTCTCACTAAATTACCTTCTGGAGGCCGAGACAGGGAGAGGGGGAGATGTCGGACCCCCCAAGGAGCAACCGCTGTGCTGACTATGCGTTCACATACATCATACACACACACACCACAGACCTTTGCTAAAACCACTTTTTTTGGACTCAAAGTGACCTCAAAACGGAGATTTCCGGTGAGAAACTCGAAATAGAAAATTTGACACATTACAAACGTTCCTCTTACGAGGACGAGGAGTAAGAGAAAGTAAAAAAAAAGTGAAATTGTCAACAATAATTTATATCATGTACCTGAGTTTTTTCTACAATAAAATATAGTTACGGAAGCCAAAACATTATTCCATCAATTCCACAATCAATAAATTGAAATTACAATAATACTTCTATACAGCAATTAGAGAAGGTAAACACACAAATACGTAAAATAACCTTACAAATTGCCAAAGTCTAGAGAGAAAATAACAAAAATATAACCTCATATAGGGTCACTCAAAGTTTTATTAAATTTTATTATTTATTAAATTAAAATATTTATATAATACAATCATTTTTATTCCAGCAAAATACTGAAAAACTTATACAAACTTGTACGAAATTCAGATTAAATTGTTACAAATACAAATACTATACACAAACAAATACGAACACTTATTACACAGTACTTTTGGAGCATGTAGTTAATAAATAAAATCCTTTTTGGTAGGGGGATTACTAGTGAGGAGAAAATTGGAAAATACATACACACACACACACATATACACAGAGCCTGCCGGCTATAGGAAACGTGGAGCCCTATGCAAAACCTTCAGCGCGGGGTTCCTTTAGAAGTTGATATACACCTATTCCTTCATTTACGCGGATTTTCCGTTCCACGTATTTATTTATTTATTTATTTTTTTTTTACGCGGACAAAAATCGCGTAAATATAGCCTGCTTTATACTACTTTTATCAGTAGTACTGATACTACTGATAAAACAGAAGTATTATTATTATTATTTTATTTATTTATTTATTCGCAGAAGGGGAGGGCAAACCCTACGCTATCCAAAGCCTCCCAGGGCCCATATAGCTACCCCTAAAGAATAACAACCACTGGGACTAGAATGAAAATCCAGGCCCAGGTTTTAACCATCTAAGTTTCACCACAGACCGAACAAATCGGACCAAAACCTTAAAAGGACACAGCTTAAATCCTCTACCGATATCCTATTCCGGCCGAAGGTCCTAAACCTAATCTCCTCACAACCCAAACAATTCGTCATCAGATGCATGGGTGTTTCCTCCTCAGTCTCACAAACTCTACAAAAGGGGGGTCAGGCACGAGTCCCATTATATAGAGATGTCTTCTTAAACCACAATGCCCAGTGATGAATCCAACCAGATGTCTGAGGGAGGTCCGTGAAAGACATCGGACCCCGCTACTCAAAGCTCCGCCTGGACCCCCAATGACAAAACAGTAATATTACGAGCGGGTCAAAAGTTCGAGATAGGATTTGTTTTTTTTGTTTTTTGTATAACCGAAATACCGATTTTGAGCACTTCTGAGCATTGAAAAAAAAAAAAAATTGTTAGTGATTTGGTCTGTCGGTGTAGGTATGAATTGAACAAATTTTAAAAAAGAAAGCGTCCGCCGAAGCTCAAACGAGTATGTTCCGTTTAGTACTACCGAGCTACAAGATATCGTGCAAATCGTCAATTAAAATGTTAAGGCTACTGATTTTACTTTCTCGCACTCCTAGGAATAAGATTGTAATCTGTGTCAAATTTTCGAAAAATCGAGGTTCACAAGGAAATACTCGATTTTGAGACCCGCTAGTCCAAAAAAGTGGTTTTTAAAAGCAAAGGGTGGTGTGTTGGTGGTGTGTGTGTGTTTGTGTGTGCGGGTATGTATGTGAACAGCATAGCTCAAAAATGAAAAATCTTAGAAAGTTCAAACTTGATATTCCGTTTAGTTATCATCATGGAATACGACAGTGGGTCATCTGTCAAAAATTCCTCAACCGGAAGTACAGCTTTACAAGTTTGTTTTTTTTTTTACATTTTCGCGAGATTTTCTCAAAAATGTCTGCGACGATTTTCTTGAAACTTCATATATAAACTCCACATACAAAGATCTAACAACGTTTATTTAAAACATTTCTCTGGGAAAATTCATTTAAGGACACTTTTGGAATAGGGGTGGGATTATGTTTTTCTATAAAGTGCTATCATAGTTGATTATACAATTCTATCATCCAGTCAAAATTAATTAGAAATAACTATATGGCTAAAATTCCGAGTTTCAAGAAAATTAGTAAACCGGAAGTGCGCTTTTATTGGACAGTTTTTTTTTTCAGTTTTCAATGAATTTCATTAAATTTGTTGTACAAACTATAAAATTTGTCCATTATAATTTTGAGAACTGGAGTAAGAGAAAGTTGTGTGAGTGTTTCATACCACATTGTTTGTGAATATATCGGTCAAAAACTATCAATCAGAAATGCGAGCGTAATGATTTTTTTTTCTCAGTATATTTTTAACTTTTGGGAATAAACAAAAATTTTTCGTTTGCTGCTCCCCTAGATCCCCATGAAATAAATTTTCGTGGAAATTTGCTTCATCTGAAAATGATAGGCATTTTTATGTTTGTAGATAATATATTACGAAGAATAAAGAAAATAGTAGGAGTGATTTTTTGAGGAAATCGCGAAAAACTGAAAAAAAAAAACAAGATTCAGTAAACTGTCAACTGAAATTATTTGAAAAAATTTCGGTTAGATCTATCAACCGAAACCTTGACTGAACTGAATTTTTTTTTTTTACATTTTTCACAATTTTATCGAAAAGTCTTTTAAGATTTTATTTAAACCTCTTATTAATAGACTATCACTTATATTTGAAACATTTTACAAAGAAAATTGATTTTGAGGAGTTCTTGGGCAAGTAGCTTTCCTCCTTAATCCTTGGGCTTTCCTCTATCTCTATACAATGTATAGTACAATATAAAATTATGAGTAAAACGTGGTGATGTTTCCCATGTACCCTGAGATGTATGCACACCATAATAGTGTGTTCTATGATCACTATAATGCGGCGGCGAAGGGTGTAAGGGCAAGGAAGCAATACCAAAAAACCCATGAGAAAATACAACGTCTTCCGTGTCACTGCAATGCTGACAGCAGTGACGACTTGCCTGGAAATCATTTTCTCCGGAGATCCATCCAGTAGGACGATGATTAGATTTAGAATTAGAATGATGCAGGAGCGGGGACTCAAACCCAGGTACATGCTGCCTCCTATTGAGGCTTGTTGTGCCAACCACTCAAAACATAGTAGAGGAAGCCCCCCTCTTCATGAGGTCCAGAATCTGCCCCACCAGGTTTCCAAGCACTTGGACATTATTCAGAAGGTTGGCCGTGGCCCTATCTTCAAGATGGCTGGGGAGGAGTGCTGACCAACATTCCACTTTTAGCTCCCCTTCCAAGTGATATTAACGTCACGATCGGAATGGGCGAAAAGTTGGGAAAAACGGGGCCAAACTGGAGGATCCTGGTTCAGGGATGGATCCAAAATGGCCTGCGGAACTGGAGCCGGAATGTATGGAGTTAAGCCGGAGAACGCATTGCGGGGCCACTTGGTGGATACTCCACTATTTTGCAGGCTGAAGTTTATGCAATAAAGATCTGTGCTGAGGAGAATTTGCGAATGGGCTCTAGGAATAGAGAGATATGCATCTTCTCGGCTCAACCAGGCTGCGCTGAATGCACTTCGGGCATTCAGAATAACTTCTTCCCTGGTCAGCGAGAGTTGAGACTCTCTGGAGGCATTATCCCGTCACAACAAAGTTCGGCTAGTATGGATGCCGGGACATAAGGAGATTAAAGGTAACGAAAGAGCCTACCAACTGGCCAGGAAGGGAGCGAATACTCCCTTCTGTCTGCCGGAAGCTGTTCTGGGAATAGCCAAAAGTATGACGAATGCGTCTCTGAGAGAATGGATTTGGAGATAGCATAATCGTCACTGGAGGCTAAGTACTGAGGCAAAACACAGCAAAATGGTCATGCCAGGTCTGTGTAGAAGAAGAACCAGAGACACCCTGGGCCTAAGCAGACATCAGATTTCTCTGATAACGGGCCTGTTTACTGAGCATGGTAGGTTCAAGAACATTTGCACAAGGTGGGATTGGTGGATTCAGAGCCCTTGTGTAGACTGTGCCAGGAGGAGGAAGATTGCGGCAGATTACGGTACGGATCTTTGGCACGTTGTGACCAGAGGAAATCGTACTCCAAGAAGGACTAGAGCGATGATTAGTGGCAGTAGTGTCGGAACTACCTCAATCTATTCTCAAACCAATCTGGGGTTATTATACATAAATTCTTGGAATAAATATTTGTCGTAAAATATTCATACGAGTCTGCTTTTTTTGGTAAAAGAAAAAAAAAAAGAAGTAATACAAATATAAAAATTATTCAGATTTATTTGTGCCCCGTTTGCAATCCGGTAGAGCGATGATTGACTGGCACTGGGGTCGGAACGACCTCAATCTATTCTCAAACTTCAAATAAATGAGATTTTCGGCTTTCTTAAAAGTGAAGCCATGGAAAATCGCATCAGATTTTCAAGTGAGTCAATTTTGGTAAAGATGAACCAAACGCAGAGTTAAGCTGCCTAAATAAGCCTCCTCCTGACCTAAAGTTTGCCTCCTCTTTTGCCGCCGACAATCTCACTGCTCTGGGACAAGTGATGTTGGTGTTGAGATCGGCTGAGAAGTTTTGATAGGGCACCCTAGGTGGACCCTTAGAATTGGAAACATGATCGGCAGGAAGAGATTCAGTTACAGTTTGCTATTTGGTTGTAGTGGAAGAAATAAATGGAAAAATAATAGTTCTGAAAAATAGTTTAGTGAATTTTGAAAATAGTTTAGTTAAATAATTTTGTAAAAATTAGCTAGCTCAAATAGTATATTAGTGAAGGGGAAAGAGCTAGGTACTATAATTTAGGTCAATACTACTGGTGAGACAAAGGGACCGAAGAAACAGTTAGAATAAGACAATACACTCCCTCCAGACATACCAGCATTATTTGAAATGATTTGAACAGTATATTCTGCTTTCAAAGAAGAACAGTCTGAACTAGACATTCTTCCAGAACACTTCAGGAATCGCTCACTTAACTTCAGTGCCAGTTATAGATTTTAGCATTTATTCTAGATAAACAATTGATTTATTAAGCATATAGTTGTGATATTGTAAAGAATTTAAATTCATTTAGAGATTTAATATATCTATTTTAAAAACAGTGGAGGTCTCTTGATTATTTCTAATACTTCTCTCTTAAATATATTATACTCACAACCCTTTACTAAACCGCTCACACCACAAACTACCACAAGCTACTATCACTACAACATCATATCACGCCAATAACATTTCATGGTCCTCATGCTTAGCTGACATCTCTAGATATCTCATCACTGCACTCTGTTATCTTCCTACTCCCAGTTTCCACTTTAAAAATCTTCGAAATGTTACCAGTGTTCCCGTTAAGTGGGACCACTCGAAACTTTCCCTTGCCTCATCGAATCATACATAAAATCCGAAGATGGCCTTGCAGTGACGTTCGAGGTGATCGAAAGGGTGGCGAAGGTTGCTATTTGCAGAATATCCACTGGATGGAAAGAGTGTATTACGATTAAGGTTATATAAGTCACACTGTTGTTTGATAGATTTTAATTGGCATCTTTGAACTCTTAATAGATGCGAAAATCATAAGTAAATATACAACGAATTAAAGATTTACGTTAGTTTTGAATTTTGCATACTCTCACCGTCTCTCAGTGACTATACCATTTAAAAAATTTGGATATGCTAATTTTTTTTATAAAGAACAATAAATAAAAATAAACAAATCTTCAATCTTATTCATCATTGTACGTTCTTCAAAAGAAATTACAATACAAATGACATTGAAAGTAATATATGTGGCAAAATTCAATAAACTAGAGAAGCGGGCTTTTTTTTATTTATTTATTTATTTTTTTTGTTAAGGATACCTTATAATATTAAGGACAAGGTAAAATAAATATATATATAAATAAAGATGCTAATATTATTCTGAAGTCATGCATAAATTTTAGCAAAGCTGGGGGTTGTGAGGATAGAAGGTTATATGCTCTGGTAGTTTTTTTTTTTCTTTTTCTTTTTTATATATATTTTGTATAAAATATGATATAATAATAATAAATATGTGTGGAATATAAAATATTTTTTCTATATTTTATCGATATTTCAATAATATTTCATGTTTTTATATTTTACTTCATGTTTCTATAAGTTTTACTTTTTAAAAATTAAAGGAAATCATTTTTCGTGAAATATATAAGCTAAATTCCAATTTAAAAATAATTGGCGATATAATTAAATACTTCTGAAAAAATATATAGATAATATTCTGTGAAAATACTTATATTTTTTGCTTATAATCATTTATTCGCTTTACTAAACATAGCTTTTGAGTTTTTCATATTTAAATTATGTTTATATAAATAAGATATAGATATTATTGCTTATTTAATACAGTTTATTTAATTTGACGGTTATTAGCTATTTCCTTTTTTTTTTCATATCATATTTACTACTCGTTAACGAAATATAGGGTTATTTATTATATATAAATTATTGGAATATATATTTGTCCGTGACACATTCATACGACTCCCATTTATTTTGGTAAAAATATTCTGGTGTGAAACAGTCTCTTACTTCTGTTCTCAAAATTATAATTGACAAAATTTGTGTACCAAATATAACAAAATTCGTCGAAAACTAAAAAAAAAAAAAAACTGTTCAGTAAAAGCGCACTATTTTCTTAAAACTTGTAATTTTGGCCATCTATTATTTTAATTAATTTTGTTTGGATGATAAGCATGTATAATCAACGATGATACACATTTAGAGGAAGCTGAAGCCCTCCCCACCCTAAAAGAAAAAACTGCCCTGAATGAATTGTACAGAGAAACGTTTAAATAAAAGATGTAGATCTTGAATGTTAATCTTATCTATGAAGTTTCAAGAAATAATTGTAGAACCATTTTTGAGAAAAATCGCGAAAACAGTGAAAAAAAGCATCAATAAAGTGTTAAATACAAACGCACTTCCGGTTATCCAATTTTTTTTTGGAACTCGGAATTAGAACAACATACTTAATTCTAATTAACATTATTTACATGATAGAATTGACTAAAAAACTGAAATTCAAGTTAAGATGAAAACCTAACCGCATTCTTCCTTCATAACTGCCCTTAAATGATTTTTCCCGGAGCTCTTTGTATGTGTAGTTGTTATAAAAAATTTAAAGAAAATCATCGGAGCAATTTTTGAGAAAATCGCAAAAACGTAATAAAAACAACTAGTAAAGGGGTACTTCCGGTTGAGGAATTTTGACAGATGACCCACTGTCAGATCCCATGGTGATACTTAAACGTAGTATCAAGGTTCAACTTTCTACGGTTTTTTGTTTTGGAGCTATGCTGTTCCATACACACACACACACCACACAAACACACACACACAGACCATTTGCTAAAAACCACTTTTTTTTGACTCAGCGGGCCTCAAAACGGATATTTCCGGTGAAAACTCGATATTGAAAATTTGACACGATTACAATACTTCCCTCTCACTAGGAGTAAGAGATTTAAAAAAAAAATGGTGCATATAAAAATAATGTGGATTTATCTGTGTTTCGTTTGTAATCCATGTTTAAAGAAAGTCGTTGTCCAGTTTAGAGAAAAATTCTTAAACACCTGAAAACTGTATCTGTAAATTTTCACTTCCCTTTAATTGAGGTCCGCAATGCTGGATAAAATCTGGTATTTTATCCGCCGCAGCATGCATAAGTATATTGTTCCTGTACGGTTTTCTGATTTTCATCCATCGTCAGAGCAAACTCACTAAGTTCGTAAATGAATTTCACTTGAATCACTTTAGGTAATATTTCTGTTACACTCACACTTGTTGGAAGCGGAAATGTAACTCACAACCAACAAGCGGAAGTATAACAGAAACATTACGTTGAAGTGAACACTCTACATGAACTTAGTGTGTAAATTAAGTAGTGAGACGGATATTTTTAAAATTTTTTTGTTTGAATAAAATTACAAATCAATGTTGTCTCTTTCAAAGTAACATCCTTCAGCAGCCACACAGCTCTGGAGACGGTTTTTCCAATGTTCATAGCAGTGCTGGAAGTCAGAATTATGAATAGCCTTAAAGGCGCCTTCCACTGCGAGCAAAGCGGGCTCCGTTTGGTCTCCGTTCAGCTCGCAAAGGTTTATCTTCATGTAAGTGCTTCCACTATGAAAAGAGTGAGCGGAGCGGACTGAAAGAGTATAAAGAGTTACAAAATTGGTCGCAGAGTTGAGCGGATTTGGGACGGACTCCGTTCGACTCGCAACGCCAAATTTCATAGAAGTGCTTACACCAATAAATGAGTCAGCGGAGCGGACTGAGCGAGGAAAAAGGAGCCGTTGTGTCACGTTGTGCCTTCCACTGCGAATATCTTTTTCAGCTCATTCTTGAACATGTTCTGTGACTGCAGTATCGTAGTGTATTTGAATAAAATAGAGCTTTTTATTGAAACAGTGCGACAATACCCTTGTTTATGGAATACCAGCGACAGAGATTATCATCTTGTAAATCGTAGAATATCCGTAGTAAATCGCCTTTGACAGGTCTCTCTCTAATGTGGTAGCTCATCCAAAATCTTGGTTTGATACGCTTCTTTTTCTTATAACTATAGAGTAGCAAGCATTTACTTATCGTATTTATATAGTCATCACTGGAATCGTCTGGCATTATTACTAGAAACGAAAAACGAAAAAGAAAAGAAAACTTCAACCACGACTTGCTCGATCCAACTGGCTATGATGAACTGGCTGACCATTCAGTCCGCTGATAATGGAAGCATCAACCCCTTCCATCTCATTTCTCGCTTAGCTCAATCCGCTACCAGGTTTCCGAATCCGCTGACAATGGAAGGCAAATACCTCTTTTATGTAAAAACTTTTTTTAGTGGAAGGTCAAAACTATTTTACTCCGTTTCGCTCAGCTATTTCATGCTCATTACCCTTTTGCAGTGGAAGGCATGCTTTAAGCTGGTCGATTACAGAGCCTGTTGAATCTTTTCGAGTGTCTTCGCTCTTAAAGATGGTGATAGATGAAGGGCGTTCACTGTACATTTTTTCCTACACTATAGATAGAAACCTTCGTAGGAGAAACAGGACGATACTTCATCCCTAACCTTTGGTTGGCTTCGTTTGAAGATTTTTTTTTTTTTTTGAAGGGGAGGCCAATGCACTGCGACCTTTCGATCTATTGTGCTATGCCTCCTGGGTCCCGCAGGTTATTGCCCACAGCACCCGAACAGGTGTCCTTTGAACATCCGTTCTACAAAACCTCCATCAGGTTGAGATCCCTGAGGAATCCCCGACAGGCTCTAGAGAGGGTATATCCCCCTCTTCCACCTAGTAGCTACCCAGGTTCTTGAATCTTTTCTGAGAGCAGCCTCGCAGTCTGTTAGGAGGAGTAATGGAGTTTCCTCCAACTCCCTACAGAATCTGCATTAGCTGTCACTTTCCAAACCCGTTGGGGTTAGGGGAGGGGTCCTCTAAGTCGGCAATGCCCTGTGAGAAAACCCGTAAGAACGCGGAGCTTGTTCTTGCTCAAGCCAATGCAGGCCTCCGATCTCCGTTGGTTATAATTTCCCAGGTAGATCTTGGCCTGCCGCAAACCGGGGAAGGGGTCTCCTCGCCTCCTCCTCCTTCCTAAATTTCTCCAACAGAAATTGGTCATTAACCCCACAAAAAAGTTCCGGTCCTAAAAGCGGGGTCATATCACCTATCTTGGCCAGGGCGTCGGCCATCTCATTCCCTTCAATGCCAACATGCCCCGGCACCCACCAAAGCACAACTTTGCTCCTCCTGCCTAGGTTATTAAGTTTATCTAGGCATTCCCAGACCATTTTAGAGTTGATAACTGATGCACTCAATGCTCTAATGGCTGCTTGACTATCGGATAGGATAACAATCTCCTGGTTCCTATATCCCCTATCGAGGTTAAATTGTACACATCTTCCAATAGCGTATATCTCCGCCTGGAAGATGCTGGGATACTTACCCATGGGTTCCGAGTGTTTGATCCTTGGACCAACCACCCGCGCCCCAGTCCTCTCGAGGGTCTTAGACCCATCAGTGTATCATTTAATGGCATGTTCCTTAATGCCCAACAGAGCGGATCCTTCGCTCCATCCACTTTTGGTGCCCAGCTTCAGAGAGAAATTTTTAATGTAGCTGTATTTCTTAATCATGGCATCTCTAGGGAGGTGCCATGTAAGGGGACCCAAAGATGAAGATAACCTCTCCCCAACCCACATCGCTCACTCTCCCTGCACCACCCCTAAAGACCTGAGGGAAGCCCTTTGCACCACCAGTGCAGAAGGTGAAAGAGTGAGGATAACCTCAATCCTGGACAATGGGACAAGTGCAGCATAACAACAGTCATGCATTACGCATGCGAGTCACACGTTTCGTTTCAAGAGACCTCTTGACTGATGCTACCTTGTCTTCCGAAACCATGCCACTGTGCCGTCGGTGATAACCGGTCTCACCACCATGGTGTACACCAACCGTAAGATCAGCGAAGATACTAGCTAGTCGTTCGTTGTGGATAGACCAAATCAAAAGACTAGATCAAATATTTTTGGAAATATTTTCCTGAGTTTACCCAAATAAATTCTCAAAAATAAAATTATCGTTTTTGGGTGTTATCTTGGAAAATTTAAAATAAAAAACATTTTTCAGAAAAAGTGAAATATTAAAAAATCTTCTCAGCTCAAGATGGTTTTGTAATATTATGTCTAATAGAGCGTAAATATATATAGCTGAAAACTAGTGAATTCAACAATCATGTTCCTTGAAATATTCATTAATTAAACAGAAACTAATTAATATATTTCATATTTTGATTCTATACATGATTTCTATATTTCATTGATACTTATTTTTCTTGGATTTTATGGGTCAGGAAAGTTAAAAAAAAAAAAAAGGGGGTATAATGTGAATATTACTGAACTATTATATATACCCTACTGAAAATGGGATAACTCCCGAAATATTTGAGGGAAAAAGGGAAAAACTAAAGGATCTCTAAAGGAAATAAAAGGAAAGGTCGTCAACAAGATGGATTACAACTTCATGACTTCTACAATATTAGAAAATAATAATGAAAATCCGATGTGAAACACTCACACAACTTTCTCATACTCCAGTTCTCAAAATTATAACTGACAAATTTTATAGGTTGTGTACGAAATTTAATGAAATTCGTCGTAAACTGAAAAAAACTGTTCAGTAAAAGCGCATTCCCGGTTTGGTAATTTTCTTAAAACTGGCCAACAATTTATTTCTAATTAATTTTGTTTGGATGATAGAATTGTATAAACAACTATGATAGCACTTTAGAGAAAAACATAACCTCACCCCTCCTTAAAAGTGCTTGAAATAATTTTCCAGAGAATGTTTTTAAATAAAAATTTGTAGATTCTGTATGTTTAGTTTATATACGAAGTTTCAAGAAAATCGTCGGAGATATTTTTTTGAGAAAATTGCGAAAAAGTGAAAAAAAAATCATTTAGTAAAGTGGTAATGTAAACTCACTTCCGGTTATCCGATTTTTTTTTTTTGAAACTCAAAATTTCAACAACGTATTCAACTCTAATTAACATTATTTAGATGATAGAATTGTTTAAATAAACTGAAATAGCACTTTAGATGAAAACCTAACCGCTTTTTGGACTCAGGGGACCTCAAAACGGATATTTCCGGTGAAAACTCGATATCGAAAATTTGACAGGATTACAATACTTCCTTTTACTTACTAGGAGTAAGAGAAAGTAAAAAGTAGCATAACAAAATAAATAAATTAGTAACGTAAAAAAAAAAAAAAATGGTTTTGAAAATATGCCAAAGAATATTTTTACATAGGTATATTGGGAAGAAATTTTATACGGTTGATCAAACAACACGCCCACATTTACAAATTTACCCAATGCAATACAGAAACATTCTGTTATCTCTTTATTTATTTATTTTACTATATTTATGTAACTAAATGAAAAATAAAAAATAAAAATTACTTTTTTAAATAAAAAAACCAAACTTTTTTTCCTTTTAATTAAACTTTCAATTAAATATTAAATTAGTTCCACTGTTACGATCAAAAGATTTTATTACAGTAATTTATATATAGATATACAAACAGTCAAGGAGAGAGCGAGAGACAGCGTGCAATAGTGAGAGAGTACAACCATTGCGTATAATATATGATATATAAAACAATAATGTCTGCCAGAACTTTTCGAATTTTTGCGCCTGTTTGAGTTTTATTTATCTATAATAACATTCTAAAACCAAGAGCATAAAAATCTTCTGTCTTCTATTTTATTTTATTTATTTCTTTATTATATAATACTTGATACTCAGAATTAAAGTTTCTTCCCTTAAAAACTGGGGAATATCTTTAGTTTCATTGGCTCTCCTTTTAGTAAAGAAAGGGGAAACAATTAAATACTAATTTTCATCTTTATTCTTACACTTAGAAGGAAATGTTACTCTTACACATAAAACAAGATCGATTAAAAAAGCAATTTGAGGGAAGCGATTAGCTATTAGCTCAATGGTAGCTCGCTCGACTCGCACGCGAAGGTGACGGAGTCGATTTTAGCAATGCTGACTTTACGCTGGTAAGGTGAAACGTTCTCAGCCTAGTAATGAAAATGAGTTTTTTATTTGAATAAATACATTTATTAGAGATATTTTCCGTGATAGCCTGCTTCTTTTGGTGGTCATCGACCAGTTTCGGGCGTTCGCCCATATTCAGGATGCGTTTGTCAGCAGTGTGATAACACAGACTTGCACAAATGAATAAATTACACAGAGTGTGTAAACTGAATTTGCTCTGTGCAAGTCTGTGTTATCACACTGTTCGACAAACGCATCCTGATGATGGGCGTACGCTACAAAAAGAAGCAGGCTATCACGGAAAAATCTCTAATGCTTTCCAGCTCTGCGGAACCAACCACAACAAATACATTTATTTCTCAATGTTGTCTCCCTTTAGTTCACAATACATTTAGTCCAATAACTGGTGGATTCAGACCCTGAAGTGCGATTCTAGAAGGTCTTCAAAATATCCATTTACTGGTGCCTCTTCATTTGATCCAAAACGTTTTGCAGTCACAAATTTCTTAAGGTTTGGGAATAGATGGAGTCAAATCTGGCAAATAGGGATTCATACTTCAAATCCCTCAATTTTCCCATTGCCAAAGCACCATTGCGGGCGGATGTTTTGTCCTGGTGAAATGGAAGATTTCCTTATGCAAACTAGGCCTTTTCTTTCTAATTTTTTCGTCTAGCTGGTCAAGGAAGGTGTGCGAAGTATTCCCCATTAATTGTCTGACCTTTTGGCACGTAGTCAATTGAAAGAATCCCTTTGGAATCCCAGAAAACACTAGCCATAACCTTTCCTGCCGATGCAATTGTCTTTACTTTATTTGGTGAAAAGCCACCGGCTTCTGCCCACTATCTCCACTGTTGTTTTTGACTCAGGTGAAAAATGGTTAACCCACGCAAATCTGCGCAGAATATCGATTGGATTCTTTTTAAAACCGCATGGTCTGGGGCGTACCCACAATATTCAAATGTAATTGAACGTGCCCAGCTATCACTTTTTAAAAGATTATTGATATTATCGGTTCAGACACCTAGTGCGTACTCAGAATTGAAACTAGGCTGACACATATTAAATACCAAATATTTAAACGAATGTTGGGTTTTTGGATACATTTGTTAAATATGGACGACTTCAGACTACCAAAATTATGTCTTGTCAGATTAACTACTTTGGACAGTCACTCAATAAAAACACCTTCTAACTGGTTTTCTCATTTGAAAAGCTACCTCAAAAGTGTTGGTTATGATCAACCAAAGCTCAACCAAAGCTTGTACACGATTATGTATTATAGAGATGTTGAAGCACTAAAAAATAATTTATTCAGTTTAGATATTCAATCAGTCCTAAACTCCTCCTATAATAACCATTATAGATTAATATGTCCTCAAGGTTGTTTAGATAATTATTTATTAATTAATTGTAACATTGAGAAGATACGAATGTTGGCTCAGATACGCCTGGCTTCGAAAAAGTATCCTCGAATCATTGTGAAAGCTGAAATATATACATTTTTTCCAGATAAACTATGTAAATTATGTACTACCCAGCAATTCGATGATTTAATTCACTTTCTATTCGAATGCCCCACTCTTTCTTCTTATAGATTTCAATTTTTATAAAAATATAGCAAATGTAATAATTCGTAGAGATTTTTCAAATGTTTATAACTTGGAAAAGATTAATGATATCTTTCTTTTTGTCATTAACAGCTTAAAAATTATATCCAATTATTATTAATTTTGGATTGTTTATATTATTCATTTTTTAGTTTCTTATTTTTACATTTCATTTATTTTTATTTAATAATAATATTAATAAGAGAGGAAAAAAATAATTTTTTTATATTTTCTGTTTCAATGAATTTTATTTTTAATTTTATTATCTCACATCCTAATAAGAACCAAAAGTATTCTGTTTTTTGTTTTGTTATTTTTCTTTCTATATTGTAAAGCAGGTTAAAGTTTATTTGTATTTCTATAATTGTTTGTGTTATGCCTGATAGTTTATAAGCCATTATACATGCATATAATAACTCATTTTGCTATGATGTAATTAAGTGCAAATAAATAAAATATTCTATATTCTATTCTTTTTAAAACCGCACAAACATAGCTGAGAAACTCGATCCCTCATTTATTTGTGATCAGCGTTTTAACAAATGCGGCACTCATCTTGCACAAAGCTTTTTCATATTTAATGCTTTGTGTAAAATGTGCCGTACCCTTTTTTCTGAGATACTTACAGCCTTAGCTATCTGATACACCTTTAATCGTCGATCATTTAGAAGTATATTTTCTTCGACAGTTGCAGTTTTTGGCGCCGTCTTTCAGTGGATCATCTTCATGTTTGAGCCACGTTTAAACTCAGATGCCCATTTTTTTTTTATTGTTGATAAAGAAGGTGCAGACTCCTTATACGACTTTTACCAAGTTTGGGTGAATATCTGTTGGCTATAATGTATTGGAATCAGTTGTATCGTATTGGATGTATCAGATCCCACCGCTGCCACCAGATGTATTGGAATCAGATGTCTTGGAAGTGAGGATTAAGTGTTGTTAGTTAGAGAGTTTTAGAGAATTGTTATTCGAAATACGTACTACAGATTTATGAAAATAAACTATATTTTAACAAATAATTTAAAGTGTTTTGAAATAGATAAACTAAGATGCACAATTGTAAATGAATATAAGAATTATGAAATGATTAATAAATATTAAAGAAATAGTGTTTAAAACCTTGAATAGGGACGCGTTCGCGATGTGTGAAACTTAACTGACGTGAACTGCTGTCTAACTGACTGATAACTCGTAACTGATGTGATACTGATTTGTAACTGATGTATGACTGATCCCCTCCTCCAGTGATGCGACGTTTATATTTGCATCACTCACACATCGGCTGATGTGTAAGTTCGTGCCACACAGCCAAGACATCTCGCGTAGTATATTGACCTTAGGGGAGGTCGGTCCGCGGTGGCGACAGATGGTAGCCAGGTGGCCTCTTGAGTGTACATTGACCCTTGTATGAAGGAAATACAGGCCAGGTGTACATTGACCCTTGTATGAAAGGGTTTTGCCGGTGGCGGTTCTTTTGACTGTGTATTGACCCCTGTTTGAAAGGGTTTCGCCGGCGGCGGTTCTTTTGACTGTATATCGACCCCTGTTTGAAAGGGTTTTGCCGCGGTTCTTGACCTGCAGATAGCGGCTGGCTGGAACCACTAGTTATAATTTTTAGATTTATAAATTATTTAAAAATTATATCTTCTTTCTTCTTGCCATCACATCACAATAAACCAACCAAAACGAAGAATTTTATGATGGAACGGTATTCAAATTTATTCTTTTTTTGTCAACAACACGCTTTATTTGACACACAACACGCTTTATTTAAATAACCGTATAAAACAAACTTATGACTGATCAAATTCGCATTCGGTATTTACTTTTGAAAGTATGCCAACATAACAAAACAGTAGTTTCATTTGTAGCGGTGCAATCTAAGGGCTAGGCCGAGAACTTTTCACCTTGCCCTAGTATTTTTTTTTTTTGCCTATAGCTCAATGTCCGGCGATGGGAAGTATTGTCAGTAACGAGAGAATACTGGCCGGAGTCAGGTCATTGGCTCCCGGACCTAATGACTGACTGTAAATGTTGAAGTGCCTTAAAGAAAAAAGAAAAAGAAAAGTGATTCGGATATTTTAACAGCTTCTGTTTTTTTTTCAAAACTTTGTTAAAACGATGTTTTCAGTGCAATCTGTACTTTCTCTTACAACTGTGAGGAATGTATTGCGATCGTAATATAATTTTAGAAATTACATTTTCACTAGTGAGAAAAAGAGAATGAAGCACTCAGCATACAATAATAGTATCTCTGAGTAGAGTAGGACTATGAATTATATATAATATATCCCTTACAAAATAAATAAACAAATAAATAAAACTAAAATAGAGTTCCATTTAATTAAAATAAAATAAATAAATGTATGATAACTTTATATGTACATATAAAGTTATCATAATTTATTTATAGTTTTATATATATAGATATATATAGATATATATAGATATAAAAGCCTCAGTTAAATACATTTAAAATAATAAATAATTAGATTAATATAATTATTTATAAAGCTCTACAACAAATAACAATAATAAATTGTATTAAATATAGCAATAATAACATAAATAACATATATCACAGAATTACATAACGGGGCACAGCAGTAGTCAAGGGACTGTTGACCCCCGTAGTTGCGACCAAGCATGGAGGGTTAAACACGTTTTGCAGGATTTTAACACTTCCCTCATCAACTGTCCCTTCAATTCTTTCCGCCATTATACTGCAAAAAACCACTTGATTCCCATCTTTGAAATTTTATTAATGTATTTTTTTTAATATCCTAATGGGGAATTTCAATTTCTTGTAGAATGTAATGTAGCTAATTTTCTGGAAAGCTTCTACATACTGCATAGTATATAGAACATTGTACCCATTTCTCCGAGCTACATTTACGATATCTACGAATTAATGCTCTTTTAATCATCCTGCCTGGGAATAATTTCCACCCAGGAAACGGTCAACTCTAACAGAACAAACAACATTTTTAAGGGAATCAGAATACAATGTTATATCCGGATATAAGGCATATTTCCGCTGGAAATTTAAAAAAAAAAATTCCTTTTTTTCTATTAGTGGGTTCCAATCGCTAGCCCTTAGAAAAATGATGAAACCCGATTGGATCTTCTTCGAGTTTAGTTTCTACCCTGCTTTTGACAAGTACAATTTGTTCCGGTTTCACATCTGGTAGGCTTTACCTCTAACTAGAGCCGGACTCAACACCTCTCTAATACATCTAAAACGTTATCGTGTATTTTCCCACTTTTAACGCTTCACTGCATACAACTAAAATATATCTGGTACTACACGGAAATACATTACATTCTACGAAATATACAGATTTTGAGGTTTTCTGAGTATCACCAGGGCTTCCCTAACCGAAAGTACCACTTTACTACTCGGATTTTTCATTTTTAATTTTTTTTTGCATTTTTTTTACAAAAAAAACGACTAAGTGTTTAAACTACATGTGTGAATTTCCTGAATTTTCAATTTTCCGCAATTTTCTCAATGATTTTCTCGGTAATCATATCGGCAGATGCCTTTAAACTTAGTACAAACGCTATTAATATAAAGTCTACCATTTTGTTTGAAACTGTTTTCTGATAAACTTGGTATTCGGGGAGATGAAATACTTGGTATTCGGGTATTCGACTGCCCTCTAACGGGCACTATTCATTATGGTGTACTACATGCATTTCTCTAATATTGAAGAACACTATATATATTTAGAGGGAAGGGATTAACTCAGTGGTAGCGCGCTGGACTAGCAACGCGGAGGTCCCGGATTCGAATCCAGCATGCTGCCCTTAGATTTTCTCTTCCTAGGACCCTAGGACTCACTGTCCGGTGATGGGCAGTTTGTCGTAGCGCGAGAACACTGTCCGGAGGCCGACAGTGCATGAGAAGGCTCCGGGGGGCACAATAGATCTTTCAGGTCACAGTGCGATAATCCCCTACATCAAAAAAAAAAAAAATATATATATTTAGAAAAGTTTCTAATGTTTGAGGAAAGTTTGACATTTTGAACATTATTTAATGGAAACAATAGCCAGTAAACTCACCATAGAAATGTTGGAATCAGTAATTCACCATCAACAGCATAAGGGAGCCAACTCTGCACGAAGAAGCGCACTTTAACTATGCATTAAACCCTCTGCCATGCCCACTGAACTGTGTTGGCGAATGGGAATTCAGCCCCACTACAGCCAATCTCTTATCTAGATGTTGTTTCAAGCGGTAAGAGAAAGTGAATCTGAGTGGCCTATAGTGAGTCTCTAACTTTACTTTGAAGAGAAGGGACAGTTACCAAAAAAACTACTGTGAAGGATCCAATTACCAACGCAACTTTGTTAGGAGTAAGAGTAAGTTTACAATTTTAACTCTGAAGAGTATAGAGTAAGGAAAGGTTCATTGGGCTAGCTACACTAGCTTACTACCATTAGAACAGGCAATAAATTTTAATTAATCACATCACCTTACCAATCAACCATTTCATTCACTCTTCGTTCGGTCAATCTCTCAACTCCCTACTGCTGCTAAGAAATATTGCGATCAGGTCCTTATTTTTAATCATATGACCAGAAAATCTAAGCACTAAAAGACTCATTTCCACTTACCATTCAAGACTTAACTGGTCCAAAAAATGAAACACCCTATACAGGTGTTTCAAAAATTGGATATTCATCTTCAGTGTATGTGTGGATGTGTGTAACCTAAAGAAACCTGATAGAAACAAAGATGTCTCCGCACACATCCACAATCACATATACAAATAAAATGTACAACATTTCATAGATATTTAAAATCGTATATATTAAATGTAGGTACATAATAAAATCAAATCCAAGCAATAATTTTTACAACAACACGCAATCCATACCATTTAGTACTAATACAGTTCTTCGGGGCGGACTGAACAAAAGTTAACCAATAACAGACTTAAACGAAATATTAAGCTTGAACTATCCGCGATTTTCCATTTTTAATCTCACATACACACACACACACACATCACATTCACATACACAGATATCAATGTCTATAAATCACTGTTCAGTCTCAGGGACTTAAAAACGTCTTTTTTCTGAGAAAACTCCATATAAAAAATTGGACACATCAACATTAAGAAGTTAACAAGTCTCAAACAAGAATCTTGAAAAATTCGCCATACACTTCGATCAAAAGAGGTCTATTGAGCCATCTCATTGGTGCCAAGGCTGAGACTACTTACCTGCAGCACCCTTTCTAAATTAAGATCTCTGAGGAATCTCAGAGTCTGGGAAGGTTCTTGAGAGGGTATATCTTCCTACAATGCCTGTACAAGTACCCACGCTATCTTCTCTAGATGATAGTATGATCCAATACAAGTTGTATTGGAGTCTTCCCTGGATCTCCCCACAAAATCTGCAGTTGCTATCGTGTACTAGGCCCAGCCTCTTCATGTGTCCCGTCAAGCATGCGAAACCTATTTTTTACATAGGTTTTTGCATAGAATGATGCAAGTTTTAGCAGGCAAGGCATGCTTGGACCATGCCACAGGATTTCCATTCTGTGCTCTCTTCATTTCCTTTTCATTTTTTAGTTCTTCCCAAAGAGATTGGTCACTAATTCCGCCACAAAAGGGTTCAAACTCCGAAAAGAGAGATACAGCGCCTTTTCTTGTCAATGGTGACGGCCAAATTCCGAAATAGGTGTTTAATTTTTTGCACCAGGTAACACCCAATTAAAGTTTGAAAGAAGGCATTTAGTAACTTAAAAAAAAATGTTTCTTATAAATAAAAAATACGGTAACAAATATGGTTACAAATTAACTTTTTTAAATGTATATTGATTGTACAGACTTTATTCTTAAACCTCCAATGAAAAAGGTTCTAGAGTTATTCGTTTTATTAACCATTATAAAAAGGTTATTAGGCTAAGTGAACCAATTATTTTCATCACAGAGGTCTTCAATGGTTCTTGTATATAGTGAAATAAACCGTCAGGCTAATAAAAAAATAGATTTATTAAAGACGAGAAACTTAAGACAAAATCGCCAATTGGTGCAAAAGCTAATTTAATTTAGTTGCCCCAGACCATCAGTTTGGATTCAGACATCAGCACTCTACTTTTGTAACAGTACCATCGCATCGTGGACATCATCGCATCTTCCCTTGAGAAAAAGGAGTGTTGCCCGGGGGGTCTTCTTTGATGTGTAGCAAGCCTTCGTTCGAGTAAGGCAACCGGGATTACTGGGGAAACTCAAGGGCATCCTACCTTTCACCTTCTACCTACTTCTAAAATCCTACTTGTCTTACCGCTATTTTCGAGTACAGATCGGTTCATCATATTCTCCTATTC
Source organism: Triatoma infestans (assembly GCA_011037195.1). NCBI lineage: Eukaryota > Metazoa > Arthropoda > Insecta > Hemiptera > Reduviidae > Triatoma > Triatoma infestans. Next base: position 21,668 of record JAAEAF010003922.1, read on the forward strand.
ATAAAGCCGAAGCAAGGCAGTATTGTTGGCCCTATCCTGTACGCAATATATACAGCAGATATACCAACCCATCCAGAAACAGTACTTCTAACCTACGCACATGACACAGCTATCCTATCTCCTCATCGAGATCTAATAACCGCACACAGAAGGCTCCAAACCCATCATACTTCGTTAGAGAAATGGTTCAAAAGATGGAAAATAAAACTAAACGAAACCAAATCTCAAAACATCACTTTCATACTCCGCCGCATCACTCTCCCGCCATCTATTACAATTTAATTCCTATCGCCCCCTACGAATGTCATTCGGTACCTTGGGATATATATAGACAAACGATTGACATGGAACCCACATACCCGACTTGAAAGACTTTATCTTCATGGACGCTATCGCCTACTCAAAAGACTATTCGACAACAGATCAAAACTCTCACTAAACAACAAACGATTCATATGCCTATCTATATTAAAACCTACCTGGACATACGGCATCGAACTATGGGGTTAAACAAAACAATCAAACCTCCAAAGAATTCAATCTCACCAATCCAAAATCCTTCGCACTATCGTTAACGCTCCATTTTATGTTACAAATCTAACCACTCATACGGACTTAGATATTCCTTTTGTAAGGTTGCCTGAACCCGATATAACAAATTCCATCAGACTTTTCATTCCCATTCTAATCCTCTTAACCGAAATCTATCATCCCGTTGCATCCCAGACAATCCTCCCAGACGTTTAAGGCGCCTATGGCTTCGCGATCTCCTCTCCGCAGAAGAAGGGAGCAGTTAATTTGAATAATTAATTAGGGAGTGTTACCGCTGGGTAGCTTCTCCCCTCGTCAGTGTCAGTTTGTCAATGTTACTTATAGCACACGAAGAGCTGGTGTAACAATTCAAATAAATAAATAAAAAAATTTAGTTGTACATAAAGTGATATATTTGTATGTGTAAAATTATTCATGATTTTAGCAGTAATTTGCAGTTTTTGTAAGTAATTTTTATTGTATTCAGTATACAGTAGAAATTTGCGCCAAACTGCAGTTATCAGTGCAGTGTAGAAATGTAACCAAACCGCAGTGCTAAATGTGGGACATTTTAACCTTAACTAACTGCATTGTTTTTGGTGATGTTGCATCCAATAGCACTGTAAAGTTTTCCACCACAAAGTTTTAATTGAAGTTATAAAAGTGTGTACTAGATAGAAACTGCTAGAGACTGCAAGGAAGAGAAGGCATTGTTACATCAATTGTAACAATGAAAATATGCGGACAATATATTATTTACCTATCATTTATTGTTAAAAGAGTATTTTCAATGTTACATTTATAATTTATACATATAAATAAACTAACATTACTAGGAATGAGCTTCTTCTTTATGGATGTTATTACATTATTAAATACCATACCTGATCTTTGTAAACAGTATGATTTGAGTTTTTTTTTTCAATAAGTTTTAGTTAGATAAATAAATAAAAAGAATCTGATGTGAAAAACTGATACAACGTTTTCTTACAACATTCATCTCATTTATTACTTTCTCTTACTCCTAGTAAGAGGAAGTATTGTAATCGTGTCAAATTTTCGATATCGAGTTTTCACCGGAAATATCCGTTTTGAGGTCCCCTAAGTCCGAAAACGTGGTTTTTAACAAATGGTGTGTGTGTGTACGGATGTATGTGAACAGCATAGCTCAAAAACGAAAAAACCGTAGAAAGTTGAAAGTTGATATTCCGTTTAGTTATCACCATGGGATCTGACAGTACGTTATCTGTCAAAATTCCTCAACCGGAAGAACCCTTAACTAATTTTTTATTTTTTTCCAATTTTCTCAAAAATGGCTCCGACGAGTTTCTTCAAACTTGGTATATCAACTACACATACAAAGAGCTACAACTTTTATTTGAAACATTTCTTCGGGAAAATTCATTTAATGACACTTTTAGGGGATTGATGGGGTTAGGTTTTCCTCTAAAGTGCTATTTCAGTGTATTATACAATGCTGTCATCTAAATAATATTAATTAGAATTAAATGTGTGGTTGGAATTCCGAGTTTGAAAAAAGTCCCGGATAACCGAAAGTGCGTTTACTTTACCTCTTTACTAAATGATTTTTTTTTCACTTTTTCGCAATTTTGTCAAAACTTGGCTCTAACGATTTTCATGAAACTTTCTATAGAAACTACATATACAAAGATCTACAACTTTTATTTTAAAACATTTCTCTGGGAAAATTCATTTAATGGCACATTTAGGGGAGGGGGTGGGGTTATATTTTTCTCTTAAGTGCTATTATAGTTGATTATACAATTCTACCATCCAAAAAAAAAAAAAAAAAATTAATTAGAAAAAAATAGTTGGCCAAAATTCAGAATTTCAAGAAAATTAGTAAACCGGAAGTGCGATTTTACTGAACAGGTTTTTAGTTTTCGACGAATTTCGGTAAATGTGGTACACTAACTGTAAAATTGGTCAATTTCAATTTTTAAAATGGTTTTAAGAGAAAGCTGTTGTGAGTGTTTCACACCAGATTTTTTTTTTTTCTTTTTTAATTTATTTATTTACAACAGCATTAGTACTAAAAGTAAAAGTTACGTGTGGGATTCGAACTAGGGATCTTTCGACCTTACAAGTCCATGCTCATAAAAACAACGTTAAACCGACACCAAGTACTATAATGGAGTTGTTGAGGAGAGAAATTAGGTTTGATTAATTAGATGAGATATGAAGACGCTGTTATAATGTAGCTATAATTTTACAAAAACTGCACTGGACTTTATAATGAAACTGTTAGTATAAAAGGTGGGAGAGAGGTATGATACGATGTGATGTATGGTTGAATCTGATTTATATCTAGATACATTCTTACTGGCTTATATACACCGGTTCTCCCACTCTAACCTGCTTAAGTCAGAGAGTACCAGAGAGGGTCTGTCTTCTCTCGGGCCTGTCTTCTGTCTCTTTCTATTACTGTTACGTATTTCTGGAGTTTAAGGGGAGTTTTAATGCAGCGAAATACGTAACTGTTTGAGTGACAGTCTTGAATTGATAGAGGCCCCTCCCATCAAAAAGGAGACAGGACGTTACTTACAATTTTGGTCACCTAGAGCACTGTTGTAACGTTCTAGCCTTAACACAGGGTATCAGTTTCTCAATCTAATCACCTAGCTAAGTGGCAGGGCCCTAGTAGTTGTAACCTTATCACTACCTCAAGTTCCGTTCTATCCCGTGGAGCTGGTGTGACGCCCAACCAGACTGCATTTTTCGTTCTCAGTGAACATCTTACATAAATCCGTTTGTATTGTGTGAATCATCTTGTGTGATTGCACAATTATCTTCGAATAACATTTTCTAGTGTATGCTAAGTTCGGTGGCGTATCATTAAATCGCTGGATCGCAGTTCTCTTTTTTACGCCGTTCAGTTGCTGTCCCACGGGGGTACTCTTCTTAGCAGTCTGTTAAACCTTTAATTTACAGTCTCATACTCAGTAAGAGCTTATTCAGCAGTGATAGTAGGAGTCACCACTCTAACTAGAGTCAAAATCTGGCGGATGCACGTGGCGTATATTAACATCATCTACATTCAGAGTAAGATAATCTTCCTATTCTTTCCTCTCCTTGATATCTCTACTCTGTTCATGATTAAGTGTTAATATAGGTCGGCGGAAGCCGTTTAAGCGATTATTGCAATCGCCCTGAAGGTAATAGTTCATATTATTTTTTCTTGCCAATACCTTCAGTCTCAGCTCAACATTTATTTGATCACTAATCATTTATCTAATTCCAAGCTAAGTGACTATTCACTGCAACCCCCACTTGTACAGTCTGGAGAGACGGGGTCTCTACACTGGATAGAACGCGTTCTAATTAAAGGAGGTGTACGGAACTATAATAACTTCAAGGCAAGTATACGAACCTTGGCTTTTCTGATTAGCCCTCCTAGTGCTCTTATATTTTCTCTCAACCTAGGTTGAGTCTATACAGCTCCGCCTGTCACCTGCACAGTTCCTACATAGTTATTCTTATGCCAACAGCTTTGCAGCTTCGCTGCTGGTCCTCCATCGGAGGTGAGATCATCCTTCATCAGCAACCTGTGGACAGCCCTGGAAGGGATTGCCTGCCCTTCAGGCAGTCAGAGGAGTTCCCAGGGCATACCCACTCGTCAGTGTGCGTTTTCGGGCTCGGACGTGAGGCGGAAGAACTGGGGAGGTGCTGTGTTCAACAATAAACTTATTATTATTTTTGAATTGGTGCCTTTTCTGTCTTGTTGCCCCACTCTTCAATTCCTTACAGCAAGACCTGCCTATGGTCTCCGTACGGAGTTCCTGCAGTGGTCTAAACATTCCCGGAAACCATCTAGTGGTGCCGGATGAGCTCTACCGAGCACGCAAATACGTAACACTGCATCTACCAGAGGTACGCTGCTTAGGGCTTTTTTGAGTGAAAGTGGGACAAGCTTGCAGTTTGTGCTCAGCAGAGTGACCAAGAAGGTTGCCTATGCCACTACAACACGCACATCACAACAGAGTTGCCACCTTTGTCACTCTGCTGAGCACAAACTGCAAGCTTGTCCCACTTTCACTCAAAAAAGCCCTAAGCAGCGTTTCGAGTGGGTAAAATCCAACAAAGTATGCATCAATTGTTTAGGCAAGCATAAAAATCGCTGCTCTTCTTCTTTTACATGTCGAGTCTGCCATAAACAACATCACACCTTGTTGCATTTTAGGCTACCTAATAATAATACTGTAGCCAAAACCAAGACTTCCGTGCCTACTTCTCCGGCTCCCCCCTTAGCAAACTCAGCAACAACAGCTCAGTCTGATCACAGGGCATCTCCGGTTTCAGTCCCAATAGCGGCTGTTTCACCTGCTAACAATACTGTGTTGCTAGCAACTGCCTTGGTAACCTTAAGAACTCCAACTGGAGCCTATCGAGTAGTGAGGGCTTTGATTGATACCGGTGCCGGAGGCTCATTTATTTCAGAACATTGTGCGCAATTATTGAATTGCAAACGTTCTAAGGCACAAGTAACTGTTCAAGGGGTAGGTCCTACTTCGGCCAATGCAAAGGGAACATGTACCCTTTCAATTTCGAGTGTAAGTAACTATACAATTGCTGAGGCTCATCCGTTTATTATATTACCTAAACTTACACAGCCTACTCCTCAAACCTACATTTCCCCTGAGTTGCGTCAACGCACCAGGAATCTAATTCTGGCCGATCCCACCTTCGATACTCCATCGAGGATTGACTGTATACTGGGCGCCGAGTTATTTTCTCGGATTTTCACTTGTGAACCACCTGTTCCTACAGGTCCAAATTTGCCAGTAGCCATGCCATCAGTGTTTGGCTATATCATTATGGGCTCCGCCCCAACACTCCAATCATGCTCCGAATCTAGTTCAACTTCATCTGTCGAATATGACAACAAGGTACCTGCCTTTCATGCAGTTCCATCTAATGAGCTCCATGCCTTGATGGAGCAATTCTGGGTTACCGAAGAGCCACCTGCTGCACCTTCTCGTGTACCCCCTGAAGCTGAACAGTGCGAACAATATTTTCGCACATCTACTATAAGGCACCAATCGGGGCAATACCAAGTAAGACTGCCCTTCATTAAGGCAGATACTTCATCTCTACGGGGTTCTCACAGCCAAGCCTATACTCGTTTTCTCGCTTTAGAGAGACGTTTTACTCGAGATCCCGAATTTAAACAACTTTACGTGGATTTTATGCGCGATTATCTTAAGCAGGGACACATGGTTGAGACTTCCTCAACTCCCACATACTACATTCCACATCATGGGATTTTTAAGAAGCGCGGAGACACCTCAAAAATTAGAGTGGTCTTTGATGCCAGCGCTAGACCAGCTGGGGGCACTTCACTCAATGAATTATTATATCCGGGCCCCAAACTGCAACCGCTACTATCAGATATCATCACGCTCTTTCGTAGATTTCCTTATGTGTTTTCATGTGACATTATGCAAATGTTTCGACAAATTAAGGTCCATCCAGATGACTGGTGCTATCAAGCCGTTTTATGGCGCGATAATCCTGGTCAACCCTTGAAAACATATCTTCTTACTACAGTTACCTATGGAACCAGGTCGGCTCCGTATCTCGCGTTGAGAACTCTAGCCCAGTTGGCAGAGGATGAGTCTGCAGGGTTCCCTAAGGCATCTGAAGCTCTCACCACCAGCGTTTTTGTTGATGACATCTGCGTTGGCGCATATACTCTCTCAGAAGCTATTGCCTTGCGTGATGAGGTTATTGCCTTGTTGGCCACTGGCGGATTTACACTCCGCAAGTGGGTATCCAACCACCCATCTATTTTAGATGGACTTCCAACTGACCATTGCATAACCACTGTAGCGGAAGTATCATCTCCTATAGCTCTTCTTGGGACACACTGGGATCCTAATCAAGATACATTGAGTATATCGGCGGAATTTAAGTCTCGCCCTGCTTCGGTATTGACCAAACGTCGAATTTTATCTACTATTGCTCAAATCTTTGACCCATGTGGTTGGTTGTCTCCTTTTACGATGACAGCGAAGTGCTTTATCCAGCGCCTTTGGGTTTTACCCTTGGATTGGGACACCCCTCTCGAGTCTGACCTTGTTGAGGAATGGTCTGTTATCTTTTCCTCTTGTAGCTTAGTTTCTAGCTGCTTCATAAATCGGCCTTTGCCACATACGTCTGCAAGGGACCCTGTAGCCCTTCATGGGTTTTGTGACGCATCCAAACGGGGCTACGCAGCCGTATTGTATCTGTGCGCATCTGCTTCTACTGGCCCGCCCGTTCTGCTGGTATCTAAAACTAGAGTAGCTCCGCTTAAAACCCAGTCCATTCCGCGACTGGAGCTCTGCGGCGCTCATTTGTTGGCCTTACTGACCCACCATTATTATACGTTATTGTCACGTTCGCTTCACATATGTGACCTACATCTGTGGACTGACTCTCAAATTGTCTTACGGTGGATATCCATCGAGCCGCACAAGTTAAAGACCTTTGCAGCCAATCGGGTCGCCCAAATTTCAGAATGGGTACCCATGGCCACTTGGCATCACGTTACCTCAGGTCAGAATCCTGCCGACTTGGCCTCCAGAGGCACTACTATGTCTCTGTTATCCTCTAGTGCACTATGGTGGCACGGCCCTGAGTGGCTTCCTTTTCCTTCTAACTGGCCCTCTGATATCCCTAATCCTTCGTTTACTCCGGAAGAATTAGAAGTGTCTTTACCTGCTAAGCCGTTGTGCACAGCTGTGCCGGCGCCTATTAATTTATTTGCCGCTATATCCTCTTGGCCTACACTTCTTAAGGTGGTTAAGATTATCTTAACCTGGCGTTACAAAACCAGTCCTACGTTTATTTCCTACCAGGTTGTGGTTGACCGTATCTGTCTATATATCCAACGCCAATCTTTTGGTCCCGAATTAAGGGCCTTACAAAACGGAACTCAGGTGCCCGTCAGTCTTAGACGGTTGACACCCTTTTTAGACCCCAGTGGGCTAATTCGAGTTGGAGGCCGCTTGGCTCTTTCAACTGTAGTTCAGCAGCGGCATCCGATCCTGCTACCCAAAGCACATCCTTTGGTTGCTCTTCTTATCCGCTATTATCATATAGCACATCTTCATGCTGGACTCAATCAGGTTCTGTTTCACTTGTCGCAGCGTTTTTGGATTATATCTGCAAGACAAGCCATTCGAACTTGTATCTTTAAATGCGTTACATGTTTCAGAAGTAGACCTTCACACGTACCCCCCCTTATGGGGCAGTTACCAGCGGCTAGAGTCAACCCCGCGCCGCCTTTCTACCATACTGGTATGGATTTTGCAGGCCCATTTACTGTTCGAAGTTCGCATTTACGAAAGGCTCCGCTACTTAAGGTTTATCTTTGTTTATTTGTGTGTTTTGCCTCCAAAGCAGTTCACCTAGAGCTCGCAACGAGCTTAAGCACCCCAGAGTTTATCAATGTCCTTAACAAGTTAATAGCTAGACGAGGTTGCCCTGCCCAGTTGTATTCAGATTGTGGTACTAATTTTGTGGGCGCATCAGTTCTCTTGCGAAAGGCCTTACAAGCCTTCCTGCAACTGTTAAAAACCTCCCCACAGGTTGAGGAGTTCTGTAATCTACGAGGTATTACCTTCAATTTCAACCCTCCTGCAGCACCCCATCAGGGCGGATTGTGGGAACGGGTAGTTCGGTCCACGAAATTCCATCTGAATCGTGTTCTTAAACAACAAATTCCCACCTTTGTCGCTCTTCAGACCTTGGTGATTCGTATTGAAGGAATCTTAAATTCTCGCCCGATTACTCCTATGTCTAGCGATCCTTCAGATTATAGTGCACTAACGCCTGGACATTTTTTAATAGGTCGGCCACTAATGGCTTCTCCTGAATCCGACCTAAGCTTACTACAATTCTCTCCACCTTCTTATCGGTTGCTTCAAGCTACCATTCAGTCATTCTGGAATCGTTGGAGACGTGATTATCTCCCATTGCTACAACCGAAACAAAAGTGGACTGTCAATCAGCCAAATTTGAAGGTTGGCGACTTGGTGCTTTTAGATGAACCTAACACTCCTATCTCAACATGGCCGCTTGCAAGGGTCCTAGAGGTGTATGAGGGCTCGGATGGGGTGGTCAGACAAGTTAAGCTTCGAACTTCACGTAGTAGTTTTGTTAGGCCAGTAACAAAACTGTACAAACTACCTATAGATTGAGTGATTCAGCGGGCCTTTTTTCTCTTGGTGGTTTTGCTCCACCTCCCTTCCATTTATTATTATATATACTAACCTCTCAACGCCTCTCTGATGACGGAGACGTGCAGGGGAGCGTGTAATTCTCTTCTCTCCTTCGAATTTACTCTTTTTCTTCTCACCCTGCACTGAGTTTACGAGAGGCGGGGTCTGCATAAAAATATTCTCTCATTACTCTAGTTATTTATTGATTATTATATCTCCCTTCCCTCTCCCTTGTTGGTTTTGTTTGGTGTTGGAGATTTACAATGTTTTTATGGAGCCTTGCTCGCTCCTTTGATTTTGCGCGTTTGCGCCCTTAGTTAAAGAGCGGTTGCTCTTATTGGTAAGGTGTTGCCGTGGCTTATATCCACGCTTCTTCGAGCCCAATGGCTCTGTCTGGGGCTTTATCTTCTGGGCATTTCCTGCCCCCCCCCCAGTGTTACGTATTTCTGGAGTTTAAGGGGAGTTTTAATGCAGCGAAATACGTAACTGTTTGAGTGACAGTCTTCAATTGATAGAGGCCCCTCCCATCAAAAAAGAGACAGGACGTTACTTACAATTTTGGTCACCTAGAGCACTGTTGTAACGTTCTAGCCTTAACACAGGGTATCAGTTTCTCAATCTAATCACCTAGCTAAGTGGCAGGGCCCTAGTAGTTGTAACCTTATCACTACCTCAAGTTCCGTTCTATCTCGTGGAGCTGGTGTGACGCCCAACCAGACTGCATTTTTCGTTCTCAGTGAACATCTTACATAAATCCGTTTGTATTGTGTGAATCATCTTGTGTGATTGCACAATTATCTTCGAATAACATTTTCTAGTGTATGCTAAGTTCGGTGGCGTATCATTAAATCGCTGGATCGCAGTTCTCTTTTTTACGCCGTTCAGTTGCTGTCCCACGTGGGTACTCTTCTTAGCAGTCTGTTAAACCTTTAATTTACAGTCTCATACTCAGTAAGAGCTTATTCAGCAGTGATAGTAGGAGTCACCACTCTAACTAGAGTCAAAATCTGGCGGATGCACGTGGCGTATATTAACATCATCTACATTCAGAGTAAGATAATTTTCCTATTCTTTCCTCTCCTTGATATCTCTACTCTGTTCATTATTAAGTGTTAATATAAGTCGGCGGAAGCCGTTTAAGCGATTATTGCAATCGCCCTGAAGGTAATAGTTCATATTATTTTTTCTTGCCAATACCTTCAGTCTCAGCTCAACATTTATTTGATCACTAATCATTTATCTAATTCCAAGCTAAGTGACTATTCACTGCAACCCCCACTTGTACAGTCTGGAGAGACGGGGTCTCTACACTGGATAGAACGAGTTCTAATTAAAGGAGGTGTACGGAACTATAATAACTTCAAGGCAAGTATACGAACCTTAGCTTTTCTTATTAGCCCTCCTAGTGCTCTTATATTTTCTCTCAACCTAGGTTGAGTCTATACAGCTCCGCCTGTCACCTGCACAGTTCCTACATAGTTATTCTTATGCCAACAGCTTTGCAGCTTCGCTGCTGGTCCTCCATCGGAGGTGAGATCATCCTTCATCAGCAACCTGTGGACAGCCCTGGAAGGGATTGCCTGCCCTTCAGGCAGTCAGAGGAGTTCCCAGGGCATACCCACTCGTCAGTGTGCGTTTTCGGGCTCGGACGTGAGGCGGAAGAACTGGGGAGGTGCTGTGTTCAACAATAAACTTATTATTATTTTTGAATTGGTGCCTTTTCTGTCTTGTTGCCCCACTCTTCAATTCCTTACAGCAAGACCTGCCTATGGTCTCCGTACGGAGTTCCTGCAGTGGTCTAAACATTCCCGGAAACCATCTAGTGGTGCCGGATGAGCTCTACCGAGCACGCAAATACGTAACAATTACAGTACCATTTTAAAGAAAGTCATGATAACTGGAGAAAAAAAAAAACTTATTAACTTAAGTCGAAATTCCGGTTGAAGGATATTGACCAGAACTCTATTGCCAGATGCCATATTTCGGAATATCCTCTTCAAACTTGCTGTGATATTTCGTTTTTCAAATATTTCTTTTACACATATTATACAATCTTACGCTTGAAAAATGTATTTCATATTTAGAAAATTTTAAACCTTTTCTAATGAAAATTCCTATTTTGAAAATTTAATACGACCGCATTTATAGCAGTAAAAGAAAGTTAAAACAGTTACTTTGTTAAAAAAAAAAATATATATATATGTATACAATATAAGGGGGATGAAAAAAAAGAAAATATTTCACTTAATTAAGCAATGTGAAGTTTTCCAACTTCATAAAGTCCATTTTTCATTTAAATTACATGCAAACTAGATTTCCACTTTTCTAGCCAAATGGTTTGGGTAGATATATCTAGAGACGATTTTAATTGTGGGAGATGAATGTGATTTGATAATATTACTCACTACTGGACTAATTTTATTGTCAGGTTTCATACATACAATTACCCATAACAAAATTAATTAAAACAAAGACCTATGGAATGGAAGAGAATTTATTATTATATATCTTACAATTAGCACAGATCCTGAATTGAAAAATTATGTAGTGGAATCGTTTATTGTGATTCCTATGGTATGTAGTAGATGTCTTGAAGAGGGCGGATGTTAGTTTAGAGATTTTTGGAAGTTAGTGGTCGAATTATTAACACGGAATTTATAAAAATAGACTGTATTTGTACAATAATTTAAACGTGAGTAATGGTGACAAGAAATACTTAGAAATAAATAAAAGATAAATAACTAATAATTTAGAATGATTAAAATAAATGAACTAAGATGCACAACTAAGGAAATAAGTATAAATAAAAACTGTATAGGGACGCGGAACTGCTGCTCGTATAATGATCTTGAAGACGTACTGAAGTATAATCATCCCCTCTTCCAATGGGGCGAAGTATTTATTAGTGTTAGCAACACTCACACCAAGACATCTGTCCTAGTGTGCGACCTTGTGCGACCTTGGTTAGTTCGGTGACCAGCGATTTAGGTCAGTGGCCAGCTTATCGGTGCTTGCTTTGATGTAAAGTATTGACCCTTGGTTTTGTTTGTTTGGCCGCGGCCTTGTCTTGAAGACAGCGGCCGGCTAGGCCACTAGTTATAAATTATTCTTTCTTTTGTTATGTGTTGTGAAGGTTTGACATTGCTATGACCTTGCCATGTCTTTACAATTATCTATAAAAAAAAAAAATAAGAATATTAAAAAAAACATTATATTAATATAAAAGAATGTTGACCGTTGATATATTAAGTTATAAAGAAATTAACGGTCAAGAAAAAAACCATTCAATTATCCCAACGTTTCGACAGAGTTTCTTGTCTTTATTCTTGGCTTTAATCTACAAATTTTTTTTTGTTTTTGATATCATTATTCTACATTTTACAGAATTATTAATGAATTCTGGTTATATGAGTTAAATCGTGAATTATTTTGAATTATTAACTCGAGCATTACTCTTATTAGTATAATGTTGATTATTATTATTATAGCGATTACATACTCTGCGATTAAAATTTTTAGGAATATTAAAATTGTTAGGCATTTTGCCAAAGTTAGTGCGGGGTTTTGGTCGGGATTTATTTGTGCAGCCCACGTCAAAATGTGGACCGGAACAGTGGCGGCAGGGCCAATTTTGTATTATGTACCAATTTTTTACTCTACGAGTAGTAGTTGGTTTTAATTAGGAACCCCTCATTTCATGTTTTTACTTTCTGTTACTCCTAGTAAGAGGAAGTATTGTAATCGTGTCAAATTTTCAATATCAAGTTTTTACCGGAAATATCTGTTTTGAGGTCCCTTAAGTCCAAGAAAGTGGTTTTTAGCAAATGGTCTATGTAAGTGTGTGTGTGTGTGTGTGTGTGTGTTTGTGTTTGTTGTTGTGGTTGTGTGTATGTTTTGAAGCAGCTTAGCTCAAAAACTAAAAACCGTAGAAAGTTGAAACTTGATATTCTGTTTAGGTATCACAATGAGATCTGACCCTACGTTATCTGTCAAAATTCCTCAGCCGGAAGTACCACTTAACTAGTTGTTTTTTTACTTTTTTTTGCAATTTTCTCAAAAACGGCTCCGATTTTTTCCGGTTCGGATTCTCTTCAAACTTGGAATATTAACTACATATACAACGAGCTACAACTTAAATTTGGAACATTTCTCTGGAAAAATCCATTTAAGGGCACTAATAGGGGAGGGGTGGGGTTAGGTTTTCATGTAAAGTGCTATTTCAGTTTATTGGACAATTCGCTCATCTAAATAATGTTAATTAGAATTAAATATATTGTTGAAATTCCAAGTTTAAAATAAATCGCATAACCGGAAGTGCGTTTACTTTACCACTTTACTAAATGTTTTTTTTCACTTTTTCGCGATTTCCTCAAAAATGGCTTTGATGATTTTCTTGACTTATATAAACTACGCATACAAAGATTTACAACTTTTACTTAAAACATTTCTCTAGGAACATTCATTTAAGGGGCACTTTTAGGGAGGGTGAGGTTATGTTTGTTCTCTTAAATGCGATTCAAGTTGATGATACAATTCTAGCATCCAACAAAATTAAGTAGAATCACTAGGCCAAAATTCAGAGTTTCAAGAAAATTATTAGCCGACCGTTGGCTTTTTTTACTGAACGTTTTTTTTCATTTGCGTCGGTATTTGAATAGTCTTTGGTACACAAACTATAACTTTTAATTATAATTTTGATAACTGGAGTAAGAAAAAGTTGTGTGAGTGTTTCACACGAGATTTTTGCTTTTTTATTCCAACATAAAACTATTTAAAATAAAAAAAAAATATCTGGTGTGAAACACTCACACAACTTTCTTTTACTCCAGTTTTCCAAATTTGTAATTGACAAACTTTATAGTTAGTTTACAAAAAATCTTATAAAATTCATCGGCGTTTTTACAGAGAAAAATCACAAAAACTGAAAAAATTGTTCAGTAAAAACTCACTTCCGGTTTACTAATTTTGTTGAAACTCGAAATTTTGGCTATCCTATTTATTTATAATTAATTTTGTCTAGATGGTAGAATTAATCAGTAGAATGTATGGTTTACAGAATTGCTTTTGGGGTTTTCAGAAAACTGTTCCAATGATTTTTCGTTAAACTTGGAATTCTAACAGTACTGTTTTCATACTACTGAGAGAAGTCACTCAGTAGTAGTGAAATCCAATTTACTCATTAAGTAGACCAGGAGACACTGGTTTTAGTGCTCAGGTGGAATTAATAGGATTAGTGTGGTGTGCAAGTACACTAACAAGAGGATTGACTTGATAAGGTAAACGGATATGAAATGTCTGAATAGGATTTTCTTCACGGGCGTATGGAACATTTAAAACTGTATGGATTGTATGGTTGGAAAGAAAGAAAAAAGTTGAAAAAGCACTTTAAAAGACAAACCTAACCCCTACCACAAAACGACACCCTTAAATCCTTATTTCCGGAGAAATGTTTCAAATAAAAATTGTAGATCTTTGTATGTGTAGTTGATATACCAAGTTTGAGGAAATTGCAAAAAAAAGGGTAGAAAAAAACAACGCGTAAAGTGGTACTTCCGGTTTTGAGAATTTTGATAGATAACGTACTGTCAGATCCTATGGGGATAGCTAAACGGAATATCAAGTTTCAACTTTCTACACACATAGACATACACACACACACCATTTTGTAAAAACCACTTTTTTGGATTCAGGGGACCTCAGAACGGATATTTCCGGTGAAAACTCGATACCGAAAATTTGACGCGATTACAATACTTCCTCTTACTAGGAGTAAGAAAAAGTAAAAAAAGGATATAAAAACTGATAAGCATTTAACAGAAATTTTAAGAGAATGTTGCCCATTATGAAGTGGATTATTACTTTCAGTGAGATTATAAACATTTAGATAAAACTTTGGCAAAATTGTAATATGTATTTTGATATTTAATTTTATTAAAATTAAAATATTTAATATTTAAAAAGTTGAAACAAATCTTTCATTTAATCTTTTATTAAGTACTTTTTAATCTCTAGAGATTTAAGCATCATCACATTTAAGCTCTAGAAATGATTGGTAGAACTTTAGCCACTGCTTTTAGTGGGAGTAATTATCACATTATTTAACTGTTGTAGGGAAGATATATAGTTATTTTTTTTTTTTTTTTTGCTTCAGCAATTATACTTTCGTTTACTGCTTTAACAGGAAGTATTACATTTATTTTGCATTCGTGTAAGATTTTCGATATTGGAATTTTGACGAAAATTTTGATATGCGTGTGTTTGTGTGTCTGTATGTGGGGTCTGTATTTTTATGAATTGAATATGTTTTTATGTAATGAACAGCATAACTGAAAGATGGGGAAAATCGCAATAACTTCTAACTTCAAATAAAGAGTTGATAATCACTAGGGAATCTGAAAGATACGTTTTGGTCAAATTCACTTATCTAGGAAGTGTGGGACCCCCTTAACCAAATGGATACTAAAACTTTTCGCAATTTTCCTTAAACAATGTAATTGAAAAATTTTGCTGGAAACATTTTTGCTGAGGGGTTTTTAGGGGATAAATTAATTGACATTAATTTTCCCCTCTATAGCGTCATTTCCATTCATTTAAACTGATGTGCCACTCAAACAACTTTAATGACAATTTTTTTTATTTATTTTAATTGCTATTGTAATGACATGGAAAGTCATACCAATGTCAAAGTGGTTCCAGCCAGCTGCTATCTTCACAAAGGATGGCAGTAATAAAAGAACAATTTATAACCAGCGACCTAGGAGGCCGCCGGCTTCAAGACAATGCCGCGGCCAAACAAACAACAAAGCCCTTTTCAATACGTTACATCAAAAGCAAGCATCGACTAGGTTGGCCACTGACCTAAATAAGGTCACCAAACTACGAAGGTCGCACACTAGGACAGATGTCTTGGTGTGAGTGTGGCCAACCCCAATATATAAACTCTATTATATACAACGAGGAGCATTATATCATATACGACCATACGAGCACGTCTATATACACGAGCAGCAGTTTACGCGACTATACACAGTTTCATTTAAACTTATTATCTTTTAGTAGTGCATCTAAGTTCGTTAATTTTATCATTTTAATTTATTACCTATTTATCTTCTATTTATTCCTAAGTATTTGATTGTTATTAGTTACCATTTATTACGTTAAAATTATTGTTAAAATACAGTTTATTTTTAAACACTTAAGTACAGCACTAAATTTCAAAATCTCTCAACTAACTTCCGCCCTCTTCAAGACATCTACTACATCAGGAATCACACATCAAACGATTCCATTACACTATTAAAATCTGTTGCACTATTAAAATTGTGGACAAATAAGCGAAATGGAGAAGTCACTCAGTAATGAAACTCCAATTTACTCATTAAGTAGACCACGAGACATGGTTTTAGTGCTCAACTAGAGTTAATAGGATTAGTGTGGTGTGCAAATATACGAACAAGAGGATTGACTTGATAAGGTAAACGGATATGAAATGTCTGAATAGGATTTTCTTCACGGACATATGGAACATTTAAAACTGTATGGATTGTATGGTTGGAAACAAATAAAGAAGCTGAAACCTGTGGAATTGCCTAGGTGCCCTTAGAGTACTACTTATTAGTAGCCATAATAAGGTCTTTCTGCTTTGGGTACCTGGGCATTTGGATCAGCGAGGTAATGAGGCGGCAGCTTGTTTTGCCCGGGAGGGTTCCATTCGAACACTTATAGGGCCGGATCCGTTCTGTGGTGCACGACCGATCAAGGGAATGATAGGTTAAAACCCCAGGCCAGAGGCAGGCGAAAACGTTTATTTATATAGCTACTCGCCCAGGCTAACTGCAGAATTACTCCAACTAGGCCGAGTGGCCATAAGGATGGCAGTTGGCGTTCTCACTGGCCATTGCAGACTTAATAAGCACATGCATCGCATGGGCCTGTCAACGGATAGCCTGTATAGGTTTTGTCAGGAAGAAGAGGAAACAGCACTGTACGTGCTATTAGTATGGCTGAGGTACCGCCTCTTCGAAGAAGAAAAACTGGTGCCTACAGGCCTTCCAGGGGCCCCTCTCGGGTCTATTATGTCTATTAAAGGCCCCAGGGACCCGAGAGGGTGCTCTAATTGACCGCCTGGGGAAACCTCCCCAGACTCCACAGTCCGATGACACAGGACGGGGGCAGGGTCTCCAACTTGGGGGGTGCCACAATAGACCCACAGGGGTCGCGGTGGCGCAGGCTGAAGAGCCAATCCCCCCAAAGCATCTAATCTAATCTAATGGTTGGAAACAAAGAAAGAAGCTGAAACGATTGTGCTGATGATTTTGGACTGGAGTGTTTGACTAGAATTATAATTAGATCGTTGAACCCCATAGTTCGGCGCCGTAAGCCCAAATAGGTTTAAGTATGATTTTGTAGATTAGCAGTTTGTAGGTAAGTGTTAGGTTAGATCGTTTGTCAAGTAATCGCATTAACATTTTCTATCGTTGAAGTAAAGCCAGTCGTTTAAGTCTCTTATGTGGATTCCAGATGAGGCGTCGGTTCAAATATAGTCCTAAGTAGCGAACTTTTTGTACCGGGGGAGGAGGTAAGGAGACATTGTCATGGTAAATTGGAGCCGTAGTGATTCGTCGGTTTTGCTTTTATCAACAATGATTTTCATTCTCCATGCGAGGAATCCATTATTGAAGTGAATTCAGATGAGCCTGCAGATTGCGAGTTACTAGAAAAGAGCCATTATGTGTAGCAAAATTGGCAGTATCATATCAGAATGTGCAAAGAGATATATATTTCTACGGTGGCCAAAAACGGCTCCATAAGTTTTGTTGCGAATCAATTAACAAGTAAAAAATATTTATCATTTTTTTTTCTTAATAATCGATGAAAGTGGAAAAACCATTGTTACGTATTTGCAAGCTCGGTAAGTAGTTCATCCGGCACCAACAGATGGTTTCCGGGAATTTAGAACACTGCAGGAACTCCGTAAGGAGACCATAGGCAGGTCTTGCTGTAATGAATAGAAAGGTGGGGCAACAAAGACAGAAAAAGCACCAAGTCAAAAATAGCAATAAATTTATTGATGAACAAGCGCCTCCCCAGTTCTTCCGCCTCACATCCGAGCTCGAAAACGAACGCTGACTAGTGGGTACGCCCTGGGAATTACTCTAACTGTCTGAATGGCAAACAATCCCTTCCAGGGCTGTCCACAGGTTGCTGAAGAAAGGATCAGTTCACATCCGTCGGAGGACCAGCAGGTAGTAGACCTGCGAAGCTGTTGGCACAAGAATAAATATGTAGGAAAGTAAGGTTACAGACAGAACTGTATATTCTCAAACTAGGTTGAGAAAAAATATAATAACACCAGGAGGTCGAGTAAGAGAAGTTAAAGTGAGTATACTTGCCTTAAAGTTACAGCCCCTTACGCCTGCTTTAATCAGAATTTGTTCTATCTGGTGTATAGAATACGTCTCCCCAGAATGTATAAGTTGAACAGGCAGTGAAGAGTCACTTAGCTTTGAATTATCGAGAAACAGTTAATAATACAATAAATATTAAACTGAGACTGAAGGCAACTGATAAAGAAGAAAATAATAGATAGGTTACCTTCAGGGCGATTTCAATTATCGCATAAATGGCATCTGCCAGCTTATAATAACAATGAATAATGAGTAAAGATATAAAGGAGAGGAAAAATGGGATAAATATCTTACTCAGAAATAGTAGAATGAAGTTAATATAAGCCACTTGCATCCGCCAGAGATTGACGCTATCTGAATTGGTGAATCTTGTAATCACCACTGAATAGGCTCGTAATGAATGTTAAAACTGTAAAGTAAATGATCACCAGACTGCCATTTTTTATTACTAAACGTGAGGCTGCAACTGTACGGCGTAAAAGAGAAGAATGGTACTGCGAATTGAAGATACGCCACAAGAAAGTGTGAAATACACTTGAATAATAAGATTGATATGTAACTGTGCAAACTCACAACGAATAAACTTCAACAAAAATGATTTTGAAAGGAATAATTAATAAAAGAGGCTGTCTGGTATAGCGTCGTACTGTTCTCTATATACATATGAACTACTTGGATGCTACAACTGGCGTCGTCTCGCAAAACACGATAAGAAATGTCAGCCAGCGCTCAAAGTGACAAGATTTTCAACGAATTAGGACGAAAGAGCTCTGGATGACGAGAGTTCCCAGTAACGTCACTGCCCTTCATTGACATCAGAGCAATCTATGGATTTTTTAATCGACCCGGTTAAGTATTCCGCTGCATTTTGTTAAAAGCCACCCTTAAACTCCAGGAGTACGTAACAGTGATAGTTACTATGTGCGGAAGTATACTAAATTTAAAATAATTTGTTGAAACCGTGTTCGATCAAATGGGCGAAAAACTAATTAAAAAAAAAACAACATTTAGTAAAAACGCGCTATCATAATTCTGCGTTGACCTTAATTTTACAAACTTGATATTTAAACAATATATTCCTTTATCAATTAATATATCGTCTTAGGATTATGTAGATGACGTTGAATCCCTAAGGGGGTTTATATTGACGTAGTCAATGTCAGGTGCAAATTATATAAGTTTGCTGCAATTTTTCTTTTTTGATTTATTTTATACTCAGACCATATATACTTAATTTATTTATTTATTTATCTGTTGAATACAATTTAGTACATACAGATAGAGTTTGGTACATTTGTACAAACTCCTAATTGACAGAAATAAAATGACAAAAGAATAAATTTATATACACAAATAAAAAAAATAAAAATAGACAGTACTTCTAAGACACTAAGTAATAGACACTTAGAAGGCGAGAACTACAAAAGTAATACAGTCAGCTTCATTTATCATAACAGCTGTTTACATTGCTTAATTAAATAATAATAGGTATCAAACTTGAGATAATATCAAAGATCTAGTTTTCAGTACGTTCATAAAGAAAAAATATACGTTTGTTACTTGGTTAACATTTTCAAAGCATTGGATCCATACTTGGTATCAAGATCCAATAAAAATTGTATTCAAAAGTTTTCATAGACAACAGGGCATACGAAGAAGATGTGGTGCAAGCTATCTTTAACTTTGGTGCAGAATTTACAATATTCTTCTAGGTTTCTGGTATACCTGCTGCCTTTGTAGTAAATGATTGCTTTCTCTGAGGAAGATACTCTTAGTTGGCTTATTACACGAATAAATTGAAAAGAATGATAAATACAAATTGTGCTGTCTGTTAGTAATTAAGTTTTTATATTGAGGATTATATGAAGATACAGCGACTCTATCCAGGTCTAATTTATGTAGATAGATCTTTATGTGTGTGTGTGTATGTGTGTGTGTGTGTGTGTGTGTGTGTGAAAAGAACATTTCAAAAACAAAGAATCCTAAGGGACTGAAAATTCATTTTCCTTTTCGGTACCAATGCGGCCTTTTCAAACACAAAGGGACAAAATTCACCAATCAGAAATGTGCCTCTTACTGACTTTCTTTCTTTTTTCAGTTTTACGCGATTATATCAAAAATGACTGCGAAGATTTTCTTTTTTTTTTAAACTTAAACATTCACAACTGAACAACAAGTATAATAAGTGAATATGTAACAATAGAAGAATTCAGGGCATGAAAAAAAAATTGTTAGGAGATGCCACCCAATTGAGGTGCTTCTTATATCGTTTTTTATTAATTGTCGGTGTTAAACAGAAGAAAGCTAATCGCAGAACCAACGGCGTTTTAGTCTTCTGGGAGGATTGTTTGGGACAGAGACAGAGGAAAACCTTTGATGGGATGGTTGGATGTGGAATCAAAATTTTTTACGGGATTTTATTAGCTGATGAGCAAAAGGGACTTTTTTTGTGGTCAGTAAGGTTGGAAATATAGAAGTGGGTTAATCATTCTTTTGAAAATTTTCGATTCGAAGGATTAAATGAGTAAGGAATTGCAACTCTTGGATGGAATCCAAACCTCGTAATGTGTAGTAAACAAGCTTTGTTTTCGTGAGATAGTTTCGAGTGTGGGTCAAATAGTCTAGAAAGACGATTGGATCGTCTGTTCAGTTCCAGTCTTTTTAATCTGGTGTGTGGACTACCATCTGAGTCGTTTGTCGAAGTAAAGTCCTAAGTATCGGACTTTGTCAACAGTTGGTATTATGGTCCCGTGAAGTTTTTATAATTATTATTATTATTATTATTATTATTATTATTATTATTATTATTATTAGGTATTTACAACTACATAATCATATATTAAGTAAATCTGATGAATAAAACTATGTACAAGGGTGGAGCAGCTGTCCAAAATATTTTTAATATGTGAGGAAGGAGATGATATATAAACGGAATATAGGGAATACGGATGAGAAGAGCTTTAGAAAATTATTAGTAAGGATTTAGTGAAAAGGATTAATAGGAAAGTTAGACTGAGAGGGAAAAGATATATATACATATTTACATAATTACATATTTACATTCGTTTGTCAGTCTGTCAGAAGATCTCTCGGCCCCTGACCTTTTCAATCTTCTGATAGTTTTTCCAGGGATGGAATGGGAAGAAAGTTCTTGGATTAAAGGGTTATGATGGTTTGGAAGGGATGCATGGAATTTTTTGTATCGGGATAAAATGAGGAGAAACATAGTAAGGAGCGTTAGTGACTTTACGGAGGATTTTTGAATCAGAGGGTTTGTAGTCGGAGGTTAATTGGAGCGCTTCGTTGAGCCCCCCCCCCACTCTTCGTCCACAGAGGTTTGACTACAGTGTTGTAGATAAGTACTTTGTTGTCTAGAGAAAGACAACGTCGGTCGAATAAAGGTGAGAGTAATTTGTATCGTCGATTTAGTTCCGGTCTCTTGAGTCTCGTGTGAGGATTCAGTTTTTTCTCCAAGTGAGCGATGTTTATCAACAGTAGGTAGGAATTGTTTGTTAAGTTTATTGGAGGTCGTATAGCTAGCTTTACGGAGAGTGAATGTAATATGATTGCATCAGATGAACGACCACGATGAAACTAATACACTCTGGCCACAAAGGACGACGACTTGACATAGTAGAACAACTCGAAATATATAAACGAAAAACACAAAACTTAATAAATGAACAGACAAAATTTGCTAGTGAACCATTATTCAGAACACTCTTCCCACAATAGCAACAGAAACACAATTACACACGCAACAAATAGTTCTTAAATAGATTTTAAGTTTAGGTTTAGTTTTAAATCTACTATGTACATATAACTTTACTAGTTTAGATATATATATATTTAAAAAAAAAAAAAGTGCGTATTTGGATGATGTATGTGAGTGATGATGTGACATGGTTTGTGGGATGCATAATAAAAAACTTAAATATATAAGAAAACATAATTAGGTATACAGCTTGCGAGGATGTGAGGGTTGCGTGAAAAATTGAAAGAATGACTGGAATTTCTTAATTCTTTGGAACTGGAAAAACTTAACTTAATTATATAAAAAATCGTTCAATTTTAAACGAATGAATGAATTTTAAATGTTAGTTTAATCGTTGTTTAATTTTATTTAGATTTATTTTGTGTATCTTATTTTTTATTTTTTGTATATTCTTAATATTTTGGTTAGTTAATTGTGAAGTAAGTCTCCCTCCAACAACAGAGTTTAAAGATTAGACCCCCGCGTCCACTGTAAGAAAAGAATTTGCCCTTTAACAACCCAAACACGTGTTTTCCCACCCATCTGGCCACATCCCTTTACCTAGTTTAAGAGTTTAGTATTTTAAAAATACACCTCAGTTAGTGTGAAACTAAGTCTCTGTACGAGTCTGTGTTGGCACACTGTCTGAAAAACGCATCCTGAAGATGGGCGAACGCCCGAAACCGGTCGATGACCACAAAATGAAGCAGGCTTCCACGGAAAATGTCTCTGATGCTTTCCAGCTCTGCGGAACCAACCACCACAACTAATATGATTGCATTTGTTAATATTTAATGAACTCTAAGTCAGTTTTTTCTCCAAGTAGAGTCCTAAGTGAGCGATGTTTATCAACAGTAGGTAGGAATTGTTTGTTAAGTTTATTGGTGGTCGTATAGCTAGCTTTACGGAGAGTGAATATAATATGATTGCATTTGTTAATATTTAATGAACTCTCCACTTCCTGGACCTTCTCGGCCCGGATGTTGAGATGGAGGTCCCATGAAGGAAGTTGGGAAGGAGTGTGGCATGTTGGAGGGTGAAGAATATGTATAATGTATATTTGCTTTTGGTTGGAATTAACCTTTATTTTTCACCTGATAAGCCATTAAGTGATATGAATTTTTAAAACATACTGATGTAAAACGGCATTACAAAACAATATTTCTTTATCTCACATGGCATGATTTTTATTCACCTCCGAGAAGTTCTTTCTAAAGAGAAGCACTTTTAATCTGAAAGATTTTTCGGATCAAATTGTTTTTAGATTAATTGTTTTAGTGACTTCAAATAGTACGTGCCTTGGATAGGCATCTGTACTCCAACCACCTCTATTATTTTTATTATTAATTTTTTACAACCTTAGAGAATCTCAATTTATTTATAGAGAAATTTTAGGTTTAAGATTTTACAGAACGAGTATTTACGAATTATTTACGAATATAATATTTACGAATATTTAGTGAAAGAAGGAGGAAGTTAAAATATGAGTTCGTAATAGAAATAAAAATACTGGTCCCAAACAGGAAGAGCATTTTCACCGGAACATAATTAGTACCACTCACTCTGTTTAAAACTTAATGAAATTGATCAAATAACTAACCTTTATCATAAAAGAGAGATAGCTTTTAAATCAAATTACTGATGTAATAAAAAGGGCAATAAAAAGAAAACATTTCTGTCCAAGGTTGAAAAAAAAAAAATGCATATTCATTATTGTGATTCCTTTTTGGAAATTTAATTAAATCAAGAACTATTAACAGTGTTTTTGTATTATTTTAGATACTATGTTACTGTTTTAATTTGGGCAATTTGATGAAAAACAACAACAAAATTTAATGATGGAATTGATTTCTTTAAAAAAAAAAAAAAATCGATATGAAACACATACACACAACTTTCTTTAGGCTATAATTATTTTCTTTAAACTTGCAAGGTATATATTTAAACATTTTATTGGGCGTTTCTGTCATATAAATAAAGGTAGTTAGGGATTATCGTGTTTTTCTGAATGTGACATATGACAAATATCTTCGAATATCACTTTTCTTGCAAAATATATTTCAGATAAATGTGTGATATACATGTTGTGATAGTATACGAAGTTTAATGAAAATCATTGCGAGTTCTTTCCGTGAAAATAAGGAAAAACTAAAAAGAAAAGTTAGGTAAAAAGTCGCACTTCCGGTTGATGGATTTTTGACCCAAACCATGTAAGATGCGGTGGTAGGAGAAAAAAAAAAAAGCTTCCTGGATTTTTCGTTTTTAAGATATTCTGTTCACACACACACACAAAAGTACAGACCATTCCCTGAAAACATTTATTTCATACCTTGAAACATATATTTTCGGGGAAATCCCTCGTGAACAGCACTACAGAAGATTTCTGGGGATTTATGTTAAGGCGTGTGAAGGCATCCAAGAGCCTCAGCTGCAACATCTGAGATAGTATCCAAGAATTTGCCTCTGATGATAATCACAAGGTCATCAGCGTAACCCTGGGCATAGTAGCAGCATCCACCAAGATCCTCTAGAAGCTCGTCAATCACCAGAGTCTCCAGGAGGCGTGAAAGTGCGCCTCCCTGCGGACATCTTCCCAGTGGAACCGCCCCCAAAACTTTGGAGCCAAAGGTGGATATTATCCTTCTACTGAAGAGAAGATTTTCTATCCAGCAAGAGGGCGGTATATTTACAGCTTTGATTATGGAGTCCGTTGAGGTGTTGTCAAAGACTCCCTCAGCGTCCATGAAGACGCCCAGCGCAAATTCTTTCTGCGCAAGAGCATTCTCAATGCACATATTATTTATTTAAATAAACAATATTATTATTTATCATAATTTATTTTATTTTTTTAATTTAAGGCGCGTCAACAGCTACGGTCATTTGCGCCCGGAGCCTTCTCAGTGCACTGCCGGCCTCCGGACAGTGTTCTCTCATTACTGACAATACTGTCCATCACCGGACAGTGAGCTGTATAGGCTCCTAGGAAGACAAAATGTAAGGGCAGCACGGTTGGATTCGAACCCGGGATCTCCGCGTTACTAGTCCAGCGCGCTACCATTGAGCTAATCCCTTCCCTATTTATGCCCAGTAAGAAGATAACTTATAGATTTTTAAGCAATTTCCTTCTTATATTATTAAAGTGTTAATCAGTTTTTACTTAAGTACTTAGTCCGTAAGTAAATTGTAAGTAGCTAGTAACATAGCGTTAACTCAGAAATTTCATTATTTTTTAGGGCTATAATAATCCTTAAGGATTGGCACGTCATTGAATTGTATTATCGAATTGTTATTCCCTGACGTAATCTTAATTATTGTTAAAAAACTTGATTATGTTGTTCTTGAAATCGATGGTGCTCGCTATTACAGTTAGGTTAGGGCATTTATGATAGTACTTTATAAATATTGTTTCACCTGGAGTGCTGTACTTCGGTGAGAGACCATTTTTTTTTTAAATGAATGCCTCATACTATTATTCCAGCACAAGTCGTCCACAGGAGAATTGCAGAAGTGTTTTTTTTCTTCAAATTAGAATTTGTGCGACATTTTCATAACATCTAATCAACTAAAAACAGAAGTAAAATTATTTCTAATTTGAAATCCAGTCAGACAAACGTAATGTTCTATTCTGGCATTCTTTTAATGATATAATTATTCCATTGGAAGAATAAAGGATATGGTAATATAAATACTACACTGATTGGATTCGTTTTCGAGAAAATCAGAAAAAAAGGGGCAAAAAAAAATCAAACGAAATCTGTGATGTGACAGTTGCAACATGCGTAGAATACGTTTATCAAACTACTCCCTCCCACACTCCCATTACTCCCTCCCACACTCCCACTACTCCCTCCCACACTCCCTGCTTATGGATTTTTGTCGAAACCTTCCTGACAGATTTTGATGTCGGTATTTAAATGGAATGTCAGTTTTCGTTTTCGAGTTATACTGTTCACATTCATCACATCCAAAACCTATTTCTCATCCTGAAGGAGAACCTCAAATACGTGTTTCTAGTAAATATTTCCATTTTGAAATTTGATACAATTTTAATATTCCCCACTTAGAAGCAGACAAGAAAAACAAAAAAAAACAAAACGAAGAGGCATTTCATTGTGGTAAACAAGTCACGGTTCCCACCATCGTCAGTTCTACCTTCGCTACTGTAATGTTATGGTGTATAGGTAGCTTGTGGCGTGAGCGTCTTAGCGAAAAGGGCTTTTAAGTATCAGAGACATTTTCCGTGGTAGCCTGCTTCATTTTGTGGTCATCGACCGGTTTCGGGCGTTCGCCCATCTTCAGGATGCGTTTTTCAGACAGTGTGCCAACACAGACTCGTACAGAGACTTAGTTTCACACTAACTGGGCTTTTAAGTATGTTGGAGATAGAAGTATTAAGAATATAATCAAGAAACCACCACTGATTATAAAATAAATATATTTTGTTAAAAAAATAACTACAACTTATTTGATATTATAAACTTATTTAATATATTGTGAAACTGGCACAGATATTTAGAGAGCTATTCCTGAAGTAGTGTTTCGATGTTTCCACCTTGATTTCTAGCACTAGTCTCTTTAAAATATCTCTTCTCTTTTGTCCGTTTAGTGCCTCCCCTGTTAGGAGAAGGGGGAAGTACAATGCCATAATTGTTCTTGTACCGTACCAGTAACTGGACTTGTATACCTGGCTAGCCCTTTTGCAATGGAATGTCAATCTTTTTCTTAATTTGAGATAATTATAAAATATTCTAAATTATTTTTAAAAACTATTATTTTTCGATTTCGTCCTTCCACTACACCACCTATGCGCTAGCTACTAGACCAACGCGTGAGAACTTTTACAAGTAGTAAAATAAAATAAAAGAATTTAATTAATATAAGTTTTATATTATTTTAATACATAGGTTAATTAAAAAAGTAAGGTAGTTCACGTGAGAGAACAATATCGTGCTAACTATATTGGTTGTGAAATTATTTTTTTAAGAATATGAAATGTAATTCATGCTTTCCCTCTTGAACTGTAATCGATAAGAGGAGAAAATAATTTTCTCTTTATAAAAGTTTTCATTTTATAATGAGAATAACGTTGTTAGCGTTGGTTGGATGTGTCAACTTTTTTTAACTGTGACCATTAGATGACTTTAATAATAATAATAATTTATTATATCATGGCGTTAAAGAAATTCCTTTCTCTCTCTTGTACAATAAGCATTTTCCCTCATTCTCTCTGGCTGCCTCTACCCCCTCTCTTTTCAACACATAAGAGATGATAACTATATTGATAAAAACTAATACCTAATTAATACGAAAGCAACACTTTATCTCATACCAGCTAGTAGACCTCATTTGTGAAATACTTGTGGGAACAACACTTACTTATATTATTCAAATATCTTTTTAATAATTGTTCTTCATACTCGGAATATTTACATAAGTTTAATTGTTCTTAATGTTACATACAGTTATAGAAATATAGAAATAATGTAATAAACAGAAATCTACATTTCACCTGTTTTTTGGTGGTTGTTGTGATCTGTAATATCAAATATTTCATATATTTAGGGCTAAGGGAATATATAATACACATGTGCGCCCCACATTTGTCCGGGGCGCCAAATTTAGAGGCACCATTTTCGATGTAAGTGTGAGAAAAATATTGATTTGTTAAATTACTCAATTAATAGAAAATTTCACATATCGATTTTTTTCGTTCGCTAAAAATGTACAGTGCGCAGTGTATTTATATTGTTTATGTCTAAAAGTTAAAAATATTTACACTATTATTGAAAAATTAGCGCAGAATTTGTGAAGGAGGATGCTTGTACTTGTTTGAACATGCATATATATACTCTCTGAACAGAATAGCAGTAGCACCTAGCGGAGCGCTGCTTCAGCTTGTGTTTCAACATGCGTGGAATTGCTTATATATATATTCTTAAGGAGCGGCAATTTGTCTTTTTATCTAGGGCGACGTAACCACTAGAGAGGGCGCTGCATACATACTTTGGTTTAGCAAAACTTAAGCTAAACTTTTATTAAGCTGATTGTAATGCGCCTAGGGGCGTATTTGATACTTACGTCATATTATGTAACAACTCTTTTTTTTTTTAAATTACAAAAATCAAAATACAAAATATCCAGAAAAGAAACAACATATCCTTTTACAAAAAATACAATAGTATAGTAATATATATATACTGTAGTAATTATATATATTTTTCATCTCATTTATTATTTTACATTAACTATCAATACTGAGAGTGGCTAAATTTTCTAGGTAGTTTTATAGTTCTCCAGCCCTTGTTGTCTGTTCACTTCTTTGTTCACTGTTCAATTTGAGTAGCATTTTTCATTTCAATATGTTGACGATTTTTACGATATCACCTTTCCTTTCTCAACTAATACAACATATGATCTGGGTTCCTCACAACTACCGGTTTCCATGTAGAATTGGGATTTTTTAAACCAAATCTTGTCACTTACATTACTATATGTCTTTGCATTTCTTATGTACTCTTGGTGTATTCTTGACACGAGGTTTTTTCGATTTTCCAATTACAGCTAACGGCAGTTTGCAGGAACCACTAGCATTAGCACAGACCATCATGGTTATGCTCTCCTTTTGCATTTTATATAGCCATGGACGTCTTTTTCGGAACCAGAAGCCAAAGTTTTGTCGGGAAGAGCCTTCCAGAATAATCCGGTCTCGTCAGCATTGAAGACTTGCTCGCGACTAAACCCCAATTCTCCTAATTCTGTCAGGAGTTTTTCACGGTAACTGTCGACGACGGAACTGTCAGCACTTAACTTTTCACCAACCACGCACAGCTGTCGAATTCCATGCCGATTCTTGAATTTGTCGAGCCAACCGATACTTGCTTTGAAATTCGGGTCACCACCAAGTTTTCCATTC
The DNA here is from genome assembly GCA_011037195.1 of Triatoma infestans. Taxonomy (NCBI): domain Eukaryota; kingdom Metazoa; phylum Arthropoda; class Insecta; order Hemiptera; family Reduviidae; genus Triatoma; species Triatoma infestans. The sequence goes on from JAAEAF010003922.1 coordinate 50,498, forward strand.
AACTCAATGGCTTTTGCCGATAAAATTGGTCCTGATATCGGTAGTCCATGAGAACGACTTTGCACAAACCCCTGGAATAATGCATTGTCCAAGTCTTTATTAGTTGACGATTTCATCGTTTTCCTCTTCTTTGCGTTGCCGTCGGTGGATTCCATTTTGCATACATGGCCAACAATTTTCTTCGATTTTTTTTTTTATATCATTGACAGTCGTTCTTCCAATTCCGTAGTCTAATGATATTTTTACAGCACTTTCACCATTCTCCAAACGTTTGACAATAGCTATTTTGTCACAAAGAGTCAAGACAAACTCTCTCGCGTTTTTGTCCTCGATTTTCTGACATTTCATTTTTTTTGGAACGAATGTCGTAACGAAACTTATTAGAAGAAAGTTGAAATTAATTTTAGGAATCGACTGACTGATTTGAAAACTAGTTCAATAATGAGAATATCTCAGGTACAAAGGCTTATTATTTAAAGGCCGCGAGCGGATCTTGTATCAATGTAGAGGAGTAAATCAATATACTAGACACAGTAAAACAGACACAGGAGAAATAAGACAAAATAGTAACCAACACATCAATAACCTTCCAATAGATGCAGATGACTAATTAAAATATATCAATATAATATTAAATAAACATTTTTTTGGTGTTTAGAGAATAAAACTAACAACAATAGACAAAGATTTTAATATTTATAAATTTGACGAAAATAATTATAATAAAAAATAAAAAATTTAAAAAAAAAAATTTAACACGGTTGATAAATATAACTAACCGTGGAACAATAACACGTCACTACCCTAGGTCAGTCCAACATGAATTAGCTAGGTTACTCAATTAAAACATTAAGTAATCTAAATAATTAATCAATATATAATATATAAAAAGAAACAAAAAACTTATAAAAAAGAACAACAGATTATTATAGGCCATAATGGATACAACAAAAAATACTAAAATATAAATTGAACAACATTTAAAATTCAATAACCACGAGGGCTAAATATACTAACGAGGCTAAAAGAATATAAAAATTTTTTATTAACTACATACAACAACACAAAATGTTTTGGACAACACAAAATGTTTTGGCAGATTTAATAATATAAATTAACGAAGCCTCAGTATACATGATGTAGGATGTGGGAGAAATTGTGTTGGCTGCCGCTAGAGGGCAGAGACAGAGAGGTTATAGAGACAGTCAGGTTAGTTTTCCAAAGTGTGTGTAAGTTGTAAGTGGTTTTCCTGTTGTTTAACATTAAAAGTTGATTACTATTATATAGTCGTTTATAATTAATTACTTTAAAAGAAAGATAGGTCTTGTGTTGTATATTTTGTATAATTACATTAAAGTGAAACAATCACCTGTACAAGAAAATAAATAAAATAACTTTATTCTTAGACAAGACTTGTTGGTTATGTCCCGATATTACTACAATGATGATAATGTGTAATCAAGGTAATTAATTTCGGACATATTTATTTGAATAAAATGTATAATATAACCATTGTATTATAATAATTTTAATAATTTTTCAATAATGTAAAAAAATGAAAATTTTCCTATGAAAATAGCACGTGAAGTGCGGAAACGTTGGATTTCTAACCACTAAATCATTTTTGGCTGTTTAAAAGGGTTCATTAATTATTAACCAAGTAACTAAAGTGTAAGTGTGTAGTATATTATGTATTATACACTTCAATATCTATGTGTATAGATAGTAAAAGAAGTTTAAAGAAATTCGCTGGAGCCATTTTCGTGAAAATCACGAAGAAATGGAAAAAGGAACACATTCAGTAAAGTTGCAGTTCCGGTTGATGGATTTTAAAATCGAAATCTACGATGTGTTTGATGCGGTTTTAGTTCCTAAACAGAGTACCAAATTTTGAGCTTCCCGCGACTTTACACTTTTGTGATATTCTCTTAATGCACACACAAACACATACACATACAGACCATTCACTAAAAACTTTTTTTTTCGAATTCAGGGAATCCCAAACATGTATTTCCGGTGGAAACTAATTTTCGAAAATCTGACACGAAGAGAAAGTAAAAGTTTTTAGGGAAAGTGTGTGTGCGTGTGTGTGTATGAACGGAATATTTAAAAAAGGAAAAGTTCGCAGTAACATCAAAAACTTAGCAGGTACTCCGTTTAACACTACCACCGCATTAGGCAAGAAAATTTCGGGCAAAATCCATAATCGTAATTTGAAAAATCATGAAAGAGTTATGGTCACTAATCCATCTCTGGTTATAAATAAATCAACCCCCTGACTAATACCAAATTCTTCAAATCTATTTCGAAATTTTTTTTTTGGTCCACCTTCCTGTTATAAGAAAAAGAATAAATGTCAGGTTTTATTATTTTTATATTTTCATATTTTAGGTGAAAAATATAAAGTTCTATTTATCATATATGAAGTAGTAAGATTCTAGTTCTATTTAGAGAGCTCCATAGAACTGCTTCAAGTTCTATTTACCATATATATACAAGTAGTTAAGCTGCAGTAAACTGAACGAATGATGTTATAACATTGCTTTTAGTTTGGTCGTTTCATTTATCTAAAACATGGTATACATTCGTCTACCCAGACACACACACACACACACACACACACACTGTATCGTTTAATTGGCCAACCTTCAGTTGTATCCAGCACCATTCAGTTTAATCTAATTTCTATTGGACGAATGACCAGCTAATTCAGTTATTTTCATTCACTCATACTAAATCAACATGAATAAATTTTGATTTTCACTACCGGTTATTTTTTTTTTTTTTTTTTTTTTTTTGTTTTTTTTTATGAATTTTTTTTTTTATGAATTTTTCTAATATTTTCATTATATATTCATGCGTATATTTTGAGTTGTAGAAATTTTTTTGATTGCCTCTCTGTTTATATATTAAGTTGTTTATTTATTATATTAACGTAATTTATATTTAAATCCAATGCCATTAAAATTAGTAGATTGCACCAATTAATCCTAATGAACTTGATAATGATTGTTTCCGACAGGATCAGCTAGCTGTTTATATCGGGAAACTATACTATTTATAATCATAATAATAAGCCTACCGTACAAACGCTATTTGTATCCTTAGAGGGATTTACCAAGGGGATAATCTCAGCCCCTTATGGTTTTGCTTGTCTCTCAATCCTTTGAGCACCCTGTAAAGAACACCAAATTAGGATATTCCCTGCAGCCATCTTCGGGCCCGGTCTTCTCGCACATTCTTTACATGGTGACCTCAAGCTATATGCCAGAAGTAAAGAAAGCTGCGAAGCCATTTAGAAACGGTAGCAGATTTTAGTCAGGGGATCAAAATGGTACTGGGAGTGAATAAGTGTGGGTATTGGGATTACCAGAGGGAAAATAATCAAATGCTGCTGCGCTCATTGATAGCCTTGGTGTGACGGACGCATATAAGTACCTTGGCATGAATCAGCTGCTGGAATTTAGGAAGACAGCAAGGGAGCAATTTATCCAGTCTTTTAGGAGTAGGGTCAGGAGCATATTAAAACGCTTTTGCATGGGCGAAATAAAGTAAAAGCGATAAATACGTGGGCTGTGTCAGCGTTATCGTATTCTTTTGGTGTATTGAAATGGTATGTCACTGAACTGAAGCGGCTGGACAGATTTGTCAGGACTGAGATGACTGCTTCTAGAATGCATCACCCAAATCCTCAAAGGTAAGGTTATATTGTCAAGGAAGTTAGGAGGCAGGGGACTCGTCAACATTCAGGAAGCCTGTCGCAGGCAAGAAAGTACTCTTCGTGCATTCTTCCTCGGAAATGTATTTTAAGAACTACAGCGCATAGATAGGGGATACACACCACTCGATTTGGCTGCTCAAGAAGGCCCTCTGTTGACTACTTTCGAACACTGGGTAGAAGAGTGGAAAGCCAAGGAGCTCCATGGCCGGTATTATGCGGCGTTGGAGACGGACTGTATCTCTCGCGAGATATCAATAAAGTGGCTCGTGCGAGGTGAACTCTTTCCGGAGACGGAAGGATTTGTACTCGCAATCCAAGACCAAGTGATTGCAACAAGATCATACCGGAGGCACATAATCGGGGAGCGAGAAATCTCTGACCGATGCAGGCTGTGCAACGCAGCAGTAGAGTCCATTCAGCATATCATCGCTGGGTGCTCGAATTTAGCAGGCACTGAATACCTCTCAAGGCACAATAATGTAGCGCGCATTCTTCATCAGACGCTAGTAATCAAACTCGGAATTGTGCCAGAGGGAGAAGAGCTTCCTTGTTACAGGTATTTCCCGAAAGCCATAGTGGAAAATGACGGGGTTAAGGTGTATTGGGATCAGTGCATGATCACCGATAATAGGACGGTATGCACAATAGACCGGACATCCTTGTTTTAAATACCCGAAAAAGGGCAGCCGAGATAATAGATATAGGGATTCCCTTGGACGACAATATCCGCAAAACTTTAGCCGAGAAGAAGCGAAAGTACCAGGATCTAGCTACTGAAATCAAAGAGATATATCAGCTGGATTATGGCTAGAGTATTTCCCGATCGTCATATCGGCTAATGGCATAGTGCCTATTGAGACAGTCAAGAATCTGCATGAGCTCGAGCTGGAACCCTGGTTGTTGGAGAGGGCGCAGAAGTCTGTTTTATGGGACACAGCGAGGCAAGTGAGGAAGTTCCTCAATTTATAACAATCTGAAATGTCTTCAGTGGGTTGGAATTCCTCCCCCCCCCGCGCTGATGCTATTTGCAAAAGGAAGAAAGAAAGAAGACAATAATAATAATAAGAAGAAGAAGAAAAATTCTGGTGTGAAACACTCACACGACTTTCTCTTACTGCGAAATGGCAAATTTTCTTCTCACTTACAATTCTTATTAGTGTTTAAAACCGTCGACATTTTTATGGAGAAAATCACAAAAACCTGAAAAACCTATTCAGTAAAGTCGCACTTCCGCTCAACCGATTTTCTTCAAACTGGGAATTTTGGCAACATATATAATTCTAATTAATATTATTTAGTTAACAGAATTTTTATTTTTATTTTTTAATTTAAGGCGCGTCAACATCTATGGTGATTGGCGCCCAGAGCATTATCAGTGCTCTGCTTAACAGAATTGTATAGCACATTATTGAACTAAAATAGCATTTCATTGGAAACCATAACCCGAACCCTCTCCCAAAAGTGCCCTTAAATGAATAATCCCGGAGAAATATTTTAAATAAAGTTTTAGCTCTTTGTTATATGTTCAAAGAAAATCGTTGGAGCTATTTTAGAGAAAATAGCAGAAAACCAAAAAACTGCTTTCAGTAAAGTGCACTTCCGGTCATCCGATTTTCTTCAAACTCGGGATTTCGATGGTATATTCAATTCTAATTAATATTCTTTAGATGATAGATCTCCCCCCCCCAAGTGCCCTTAAATGAATTTTCCCGGAGAAATGTATCAAATAAAAGTTGTAGCTCTTTGTATGTGTATTGATTTGCTAAGTTCAAAGAAAATCGTTGGAGCCGTTTTCGAGAAAAACACAAAAAACTGAAAAACCATTCAGTAAAGTGGCACGTCCGGTTGATAGTTTATCCGATATCTTCGTGTCTGATGCGGTGATAGTATCTAAACGGAATGCCAAGTTTGAGCTTCCTGCAATTTTTTGTTTTTGATATATTCTTTTTACACACATCCGCGCGCGCGCGCACACACACACACACACACACATATATATATATACATATATATATGTATAGACCATTTTTTAAAAACCATTTGTTAGGTCTCAAGGAACCTTAAAATTTGTATTTCCGGTGGAAACTCAAGTTCGAAAATCTGGCACGACCACAATGTGTTTTCTAAACAGCAGTTAGAGGAAGTAAAAAAATTTAAGACGATTACAATACTGCCTCTTACTAGTAAGTAGTAAGGGATAGTAATAATCGGTTGTGAATCCGTCACAGGACTTTCTCTTATTCCAAACTTCCTTCCTTGAGCCACCATCTACTTTGAGATACTTAAACCAAATATTTAAAATACGCTGATGATATCCTCATTTTTTTTATTTTATTCTTTATTTGATAAAAACACTCCAGGGTGGGCGGTTCCTGAACTCGCGCTCATACCCGCCCGGTAATATTCCTCCTGAACATCACAAATTCCATCCAAATGGCGTTAATATGGCACTAAACCTTTCTATTCCCCCAGTACTCGATTTTCTTGGGAGGACAGCAACCTAAACCTAAACCAACCCTTGGATTTTTTCTTCCTAGGAGCGTCTACAGCTCACTGTTCGGTGATGAACAGTGTTGTCTATAGCGAGAGAACACTGTCCGGAGCCCGACAGTGCACTGAGAAGGCTCCGGGCGCTCATGACCATAGATGTTGATGCACCTATGGTCAAAAAAAAAAAACATTTATTCCCTAGCTGAAATCAATGTATTCTGAACAATTTTTTTTTTTTTTTTTTTTTGTAGAGCCGGTTGTGGAGAACTCTACAGCGTCCCTAAACAAATTATATCTAGGAAAATTAATAATTTGTTATACAAATGTCTTCTGTGAAGAAAATTTGTCAGTAGGATGATAAGAATTTAGAGTGAGAATGTTGCGGATGTTAAGGGGGAAGATCTGCCCGCCCACTCACCTTTTACATATTTATACGCCCACAGAATGATGAAATTTTACTTAGGTCACAGTATATGTAATCAAACTCGTATTAGGAAGCACATTTAAAACTAATTTGTATTTATACAATATTGCTAATTTGAAAAATTATGCTTTACACATTTCAAAAATTGAGCTTTATCAAAATACACATACTGGTGGCCCCGGCATCTTTGATAGAATAACTACTTAGAAAAAAAATATACGATGTGAATTATTCATATATCTTTCAAATTTTTTATTGTGAAATAATTTAAAAAAGATTATTTAAAATTAAAAAAAAAAAAAATCGACATAATCAGAACAATTTATCCAAATATTTACGAGTTGGATCTTCCGAATGCTGGAGGCGGAACTGTCTAGAAAAAGAAGCACAAACAGAAAATCATGATAATGGTGCGCAGGGGGGGGGCGCAATAAAAAAACGTAATATAATTATATAAAATAAACTTTATATTTTATTACCGGTTTGAAATTAATTTTGCATTTTAAGGATTTTTTTTTTTAAAGGTGTTTGGGCTGTAAAGCTAAATCTTCAGCGTTCTGAAAGATCTATTGTGGCTTCTTTAGGAGTCAGTATGTTTGTAGTCGTCTGTAAAGTGTTCATTGGTATGTTAGGAGTTGTACTATTAGTGAGTGTGTAGGAGGTACATGTTATAGTTGTCAGTATTAGCCTTGTTCGTGTTGTAAGCCTGGGATATTAACAGGGTAGCCAAGGTTCGAGCAGAAATGGCTAGTCCACTTCGCCCTTCGGAAGCGGAGACATTTCTGTTATTCATTCAGTTTATTACGAGTTCTTTAGTTTTTTATTATATAGTCACCATTTATAAAATATGCCATATGTGAATTGTCATATGCTTTACTATTTGAGTACTTTCTCCTTCAGGCGGCGTTCATTCATTATTAGAACACAATTTTTGTTCTTCAGATACCTCTCAGACGCCACCGTTTTCTTCTTCCAGAAGAACTATTCCAGAAGAGTTCAAGTCATCTGTCCTCATCCATTCTTTTCACACGGCCCAAATGCAGAGCATTCTTCTCCATTTCTATAATTACCCCTGCCTCTTCATTTTTCATCTCTCCAGCCTGGATATCCTGGCTGTCCCTCCTATCCCTTCCATCTCCATTGCCCGCAATTACTCTTCCGAAACTCGCCAAAGATCTATATTTCCGCACCACTGGTCAATATACCTTCAACCACTGTCTGTGTGATCCTTTTCTTTAAACTTCTTGGATTTCACAGTACTCCACAGAACACCATTTGCTCCTTTATTTGCAATGCGTTATAATCTACAGGTACTTCGTAATTCCTAAACTTGTGGATAACTGAGCCTAAATAATTAACTTCCTGTAAGGATTTTATAGGCATAGTGATATCCCGTCCACCTCCCTCCTCTCAACCATAAGAACAATTTGAGAAGATTGAATTCTATATATTTAGATATAATAAGAAGTTATTATATACGCAACGCCTCTAAGAACAATTAACTGCTGGGTTGGTTACAATCTGCTGAACCTTTTATTAATAGATACATTTTCAAAACTCATTTAAACTGTTCCTAAAATTAAAAGCCTCCCGCCTGATGTCGAAAATCTTCATTAAACGGTTGCCCTGTTTACGATCACCTGAAATTAGTTTGATCGTGCTTTTTTTGGACAAAAATGTTTTTGATTTGAATCTTTAACATTATTCCTAGGTATGGTGCAATTCGTTCCTACTTTAGCTCAAAGTATAGAGAAAGTAAGTGACCAAAAATTACCCGCCTCTGTTAAATTTATATTTCTTAATAATTTTAAGAGAAATCTTACAGTAGAGTTTATGGGAGACAATTATCGCCCACTACTTTAGCGATCCGGCTCAATGAGGCTGGAGGGGCAAGTCACTGGCAGAAGAAAAGCAAGGTTGCTGAGATATAATTTGGTAAAGGAAGTAGCGGAGACTGTCGAAGTTAGAGTTTGGATCTAAGGAGAACCATAAAGTACCATGAATGCTAACGGGACGAAAGGGGACAGTGTTTTAGTAATGACATAGGATATAGATAGGTTCATAGATTTTATGTGGCGCGGTCTGGGTGGCAATTTTGAAAAGATTGAATAGGGGGAAGAAAATCGTTTATCTTATATACATCAATACATTGTAGCGAGAAAAATTATGTAATAGATTTTCCACAAATATTGTATTGATTTTTTTTACAAGAAGTTATAGGAGTTGCTAAAAACGAAAAAAATAGTAATATAAAAATTCTGATTGGACAATTTTTTTATTAAATGTTTTACTTTCTCTTAACTCACTCCAGGGGTGGTTCGTACAATTATATTGATTGGTTGATTGGCATTATGGAGGTGAACCTCACGTCACCCCCGCAAATTACCTAAAAATACTTTTTTTTTTTATAGAAACTTTTGAAATAAATGTAATCGATTTATGTTTATGACTACAAAAGCCTAACGTCACTCAGAACATCCGTTAAATGAATTTTCTCGTATAAAATGTTTCAAATAAAAGTAGTAGCTCTTTTTTACTTTCTCTTACTCCTAGTAAGAGGAAGTATTGTAATCGTGTCAAATTTTCGATATCGAGTTTTCACCGGAAATATCCGTTTTGAGGTCCCCTGAGTCCAAAAAAGTGGTTTTTAGCAAATGGTCTGTGTGTGTGTGTGTGTATGTATGTGTGATGAGAATAGCTAGCTCATAAACGAAAAATCGCAGAAAGTTCAAAACTTGATATTCCGTTTCGGTATCCGAGTGATCTGACAGTAATTATGTTCAAAATTCCTCAACCGGAAGTACCACTTTACTAGTTGGATTTTTTACTTTTTTGCGATTTTCTCAAAAATGGCTCCGACGATTTTCTTTAAACTTAAACATCAACCACACATACAAAGAGCTACAACTTTTATTTGAAACATTTCTCCGGGAAAATGCAATTGAAGGCCTTTTGGGGGAGGATGGGGTTAGGTTTCCATCTAAAGTGCTATTTCAGTTTATTAGACAATTCTGTCATCTAAATAATGTTAATTAGAATTAAATATGTTGTTGAAATTCCGAGTTTGAAAAAAATCGGATAACCGGAAGTGCGTTTACTTTACCACTTTACTAAATGATTTATTCACTTTTTCGCAATTTTCTCAAAAATGGCTCTGACGATTTTTTTGAAACTTTGTATATAAACTAAACATGCAAAGATCTACAACTTTTATCTAAAACATTTCTCTGGAAAAATTCTTTTAAGAGCACTTTTAGGGGAGGGGTGGGGTCAGATTTTCATCAAAGTGCTATCCTAGTTGATTATACAATTCTATCATCCAAACATAATTAGTTAGAAATAAATAGATGGTTGAAATTCCGACTTTCAAGAAAATTAGTAAACCGGAAGTGCGCTTTTACTGAACAGTTTTTTTTAAGTTTTCTGACGAATTTCATTAAATTTGGTACACAAACTATAAAATTCGTTAATCATCATTTTGAGAATTGGAGTAAGAGAAAGTTGTGTCAGTGTTTTACACCAGATTTTTTTTATGTATGTCTAATTGATAGAATAAGATAAAAAGAAAGTCATTGGAGCCGCTTACGAGAAAAATCGTAAAAAATATTGAAAAATACCGACTTTGACCAAAACCTTATTGACGTGTTCTCCCTCATCTGACATCTAAACAAAATATCAACTTTCTACGATTTTCCATTTTTTTGAATTATGCTTTAACCTTATTTCCATATCTGTGACACAGATACCAGTTTCTAAAAGCAATTTTTTTTCTTACTCACGTGATTTGAATACATATATTGCTAGCAAAAACTCAAATTTCCAAACTGTGACGTTTTTGTAGTGTATTTCTTACAAGCAATAAGAGAAAATAATAAAAGTGTTCATCAGAACCAAATAGAGACTGGTACAGTTTTTAAAACAATAGCCTATAGATTACGTTGTTAGTGATGAAAAAGATGTACGTATATCATCAATCATCACTGTTATTTCGTATAACAGATTTTATTTTTTTTAAACATTGTTTTATTTTCCCACATATATTTAACATATGTAATTTATTTTTATTTGTAAACAAATTTGTAATTTGGTAGATTTATAATTTTTTTGCTTCAAGATTTCATATATTTCTTAGGAAACATAAGCCTCATTTAAATATTACACAGTTTTTATTTTCCGGTAACTTTATAAAACTTATCTTGACATTTTAAAAATAATATATTTTTATATATATCCTTAAAAAAAAAAAAAAAAGTACAAAAAATGGAAAGAGTCCGTGAATGGATTGAAAATAATAATGAAGAACTTATTGAGCCAGCAATAGAAGATGATTTTGAGATATTGACAAAACGTACATTTGATGTAACTAAAGATGGTATTGTAGAAGTACATCAGGAAATTTCAAATGAATCGGTAACACAAATCAATCAATTTGATGCTAGAAAAGTATTGAAAAAATTGAAAGAATTGCATAATAAATGGTTGAATAAAAAGAGAGAAGAAAAATTATGGTATGTGGATGATGAACGTATATTGTTTTCCTCGAATAATGAATATATTGATGATATCATATTTTTTTGTTATATATACGCTATTAAAGGTACATCAATGTATAGAATTATTGAAACAAGTTATGGTGATTTAAAAGAAATTTTGATGCATTTAACATTAAAATATGAAATACCAAGATATCCAATCAATATGAATGGTAAAAATCTTGATGAATATATAACTTTAGAGAGAATTGTTAGATGTTATCCAGATATATGTTGTAATTATTATGCTGAACATAAATTTTATAAATTCTTAGATAATTATGTTATCGGTGATAAAATCAAAGGATGTAGAAAAGCAATATTATGTCCATTATTTCCATCAGTTGTTTGTACAAATTTATTAAAGAAAAACACCAATATCCTACCACAATTATTATGGATAGCTATAAAAACTAATAAAATCTTAAATAATAATAAAAAAGTTGATATAAATAATCTTTGGTTTAAATTAAAACAAACATTGAATTTACATTATATACCAGAAGAAGTAAAACAAAGTTTATGTAGAAAATGGCGTTTAATTGGTACACGCGGCCATCCAGATTTATTATTTAAAAACACACGGGATAAATGTTTAAATTTTCTTAATGAAGAGCTGGATGATGATGAAAATTGGCCAAAAGTTCGTGATGAAATTAATGATTATTCTAAAAAACCAATTTGTTCATGGTATTGTAAACATTGTTCCGAATTGAGAGAAGATTTGGACATTGATAAGGAATATAATTATTTGTACTAATCATTTTGTAATATATTAAGATTTTTAGAAAATATGTGCAGTAATCAGAAATCTAATAAATGATAATTAAATGTTAAATTGTGATGGTTGGATTAGTGTTCCGATAAAAGTAATTCAATTATTTAAAATTGATTACTCACAAATATTATTAAATTACTCACAAATAGAGATAGAGAGCTTTAGCCGAGAGAGCATTGGTCGATGATATCTTATTGGTGAATTCTTTCTGAATTGTATGGTGGTACTTCCTAACTGAATCTGTTCTCTAATTAGTATGATTTGTTCTTAAAGCCGAACGACTCTGTCTCTGATGAAACTGTCCTTTTATATACATAGGTGTACAACAAAATCTGGATCTCCCAGACTTGGGAAGTTTTGGATAAAATTTTGGTGGCTAAGCACCAAGTCAGTGGCGATGTAATGTGATGTTGATTGTTGGTTTGTTTATACCACACTAAATTTTTTATTTCTTACTAATGTTAGCCCCCCCCCCCCATATACGCAGTCAGCCCAAATTTTATCCACTGCCCATCCTTAACATTTTTGTCATTTGAGACAACGCCTTGGGAGTAGACAATGTCTTCAGTCGCAGTTGTTTTATGTGGACACAAAATGACGGTAAACCAGTAAATGACTTGAACCCTGGCGGCCTTCAAGGCCGGACACTGAGCTGATGAAGCTGTACCAATCTTATTTAGATAGGCCTGAATGCATTCATGGCTAGTAAATTATTATTAAATCGTTCCCAGAATTCATCTCATTAATTGATCTCTCCCGGTAGTTTACCGATTTGTCTGTCTACGATACCCTAAAATATCCTTTAGCTCCAACCGTTCCAGGCTTTCCCGTGTGAGTGAGACTCTCTCAAAACTCCGAAACCTAGTTCCAGCGAAATGTGGTCACTGTCATAAATAGTGATGTACCGTTTCCCTAACTCCATCATCGCACTTCTGGCATATGGGGATTAGACGTCCTCTTTATTTTATGTAAATGACTAGCAATTTGTGTCCAGTCACTAGACCTGCTAAAGTACTCAATATTATCAGTAAATAAACGAAATGAGGCCACACCGACGGCCCTTGGGGAATTCATCGGCAGTGGGCCACATTCGGCCATTCTTGAGCCCAAAGTTTGCCAAAAAGTACCTTATTATAATGAATCTTCATCGAGCTAGCGAAATGAAGGGAGGCGCGAAACTTTGAATTAACAATGAGAAAAAATGAAGAGAAAAGAGCAGTCAAGACCAAAGTTTCAACATTTTCATTCCCTGCAACATCTGCTTATGTAAATAGTAAATCCCTACTCTTCCTCTTGCTTAAGGGAGGAGCTGGGCAGAAAAAAGAACGCTTGCTAAACAAACAATGCTTGCAATAAATGACAATAGCTAAGTCTAAGAACCTTGTTAACATCTTAATCTTTATTTTATTTTTGGAACTACGACATTAAATAAAAGTTGTAGATACAGAGGATATCTGAAGAATTTTAACTTAGAATACGATGGGCACCTGTATCCTGCATCTTCTTTCCAATAAATCTCCTTATCTTCAGTGACGCTATCATTCAAAGGAAATTTAGAACCTTGCATACATACGGATAATGGAAGCGAATTTCTGAACTTGAAGGGATATTTTAGTCCGTCGATATTATCCTCTGCTAGGCTAAGGGCACAATATATCTTCAAAGATACAATTCATGGGTTTGGTGATAGAACAACGGAACAATAAATTGAAGTGTCACTTTACAGGCAATCTGAATGTTAGGAAATCTTGTAGAAAAGTTCCTTTAAATGAATTTTCGTAGGATTATTTTTTTTTCAAATAAAATTAATAAGATTAAGATGAAAAAGAACTGTGTAGTAGATACGGTGACAAGTTCGGTGGAGATTACTAAATATATTATCAAATAAAGTCTATATTTTCTGGTTTTTGGATTGTGACAATCACAAAAATATGATGTGAAACACTTTCGCTTAGTGCAATTTACTTAGATTTAATTTATGATTTTATTATTTATTTGTATATATTTTCTAGTTACAAAGATCACAAAGAAACTGATTTTTTTCAAATTTTGTATTTTAGCCGAATATTAAATTCTTATTAATATTATATATCTATATAGACGATCCGATCGTATTATATATTGAAATGGCACTTTAAATGAATGCCTAACGTCACCTTTTTTTTCAGAACACCCCCTCCATAAATGAACTTTCTCAGATAAATATTTCAAATAAAAATTATAGCTCTTTCATTATATCAAACAAGTGAAAAATATATTCTGGGACTAGACCTTCTCCCTATTTTATGGAAGTGATTAGCAACCCAGTTCTCTTTCTCTCAGTTCGTACTTCCGGTTGTTTTGACCGAAATCTTATTGTCGAGTCTTCTGATAGAACGTAAATTACTAAGTTTTAGCTTTCTACGATTTTTCGTTTTCGTGTTATACTGACAACTCTCCATGTATAGAAGAGAAAGAGCAAAATATCTAAAAACAACTCATTCTTCATCAAGTGCCCCCCAAAAGTGTATTTCGTTAAAATATTGTATTTCCAAAAATCGGACATTTCTTCAATACTTACTTTACCAACAACTGAAAGTTTAAATTATTAATAAAATAAAATCTAAAATTATTTGTGAATCAACCCTTAAGATCCGTATAATTCTGGGTCGAGTTGGATCCATCAAAGAGTCATTGAAAGTTTTAGAAACGATTGCAGATCCAAAAAAGTTCTTGAAGATTATTTGAGTTATTTATTTGATATACTACAAAAAATTCTAGAAATAGATTAATATTTTTAGGAAATAATAAATGCGCCCTTAATATACGCTAAAAATTTTCAACAATAATTACTTTTTTTTTTTTTTACTGCAATCGTTGAATAATGTGACGATTATTACACTAAAATCAGTGGCTAAACTTCTACTTTTTCTCACTAGTGAGTTACACGCACTATTTTCACTCACTAGTGTGTAAAAGTAACATTATTTAACATTAATTAGCCCGATATCTAGCGGCAGTACTCGAAAACAAGATCAAAACAAATCCCAAGATCCAAAATAGCTGATTTTTTAGGTTATACCAAACGGAACAGGTTGTAGAGGAAGGGAGTATTTAACTTGAATTAGAGTGCATTCTCAGTATTTGCATCTGTAGTGGAAGAACGAAATAGAAAAATAATAGTTTTGAAAAATAGTTTATAGAATATTTTATAGTTTGAAAAACCTAATTTTGTTAATATATTAAATAGTGAATTTACCTTCAAAAAGAGTACTGAAATATAAGGTCATTGCTATTAGGGAAACAAAGGCACAAAATCCGTTAAATTAATACAATGCTACTTAGCCAACTGTTTTGTTAGAGACATTCCTTCAGGACAGTCTGCACTCTGCCTTCAAACAAGAACAGTCTGCATTCTGCTTCCAAAGCCAGAACACCCTTCAGGAATCGCTCTGTTAAAATCATGCGAGATTTGCCTTTATTCTAGATACATATCTGATTTATTAAAATATAATTGTGATATTGTAAAGTACTTAATTTGCTTAGAGAAATAATATATTAGTTTTAACAAACATGGTGCGCTCTTGATTTGACTAGACGTCTATCTCTAACTACATACCCGCCTTCTACCGTCTTTTACAAACCCGCTTCGTTCTACACAGCTACCAGCAATACAACACCCAAACACATACCACACCATCACATTTTCCATCTATTTATAGTCATAGTTTTTACTTTCTCTTACTCCTAGTAAGAGGAAGTATTGTAATCGTGGCCAATTTTCGATATCGAGTTTTCACCGGAAATATCCGTTTTGAGGTCCCCTGAGTCCAAAAAAACGGTTTTTAGCAAATGGTTTGTGTGTATGTATGTGAACAGCATAGCTCAAAAACGAAAAATCGTAGAAAGTTCAACTTGATATTATGTTTAGGTATCACCATGGGATCTGACGGTGCGTTATGTGTCAATATTCTTCAACCGGAAGTACCACTTTACTAGTTGTTTTTTTTACGTTTTTTGCAATTTTCTCAAAAATTGCTCCGAAGATTTTCTTTAAACTTTATATATCA
>JAAEAF010003923.1:0-74778 GCA_011037195.1 Triatoma infestans
TTAATAATAATAGTAATAATAATAGAAGTCTTTATTTCCAATAGTAAAAAGAAAAACAAAAGAAGAAATTACAATTCATTACAACCGACTATACTCATGGTTTTTACAAACCGTCTGAGGAGTAGCCTTACTTAAATAAAATAACAAAAAATAGATAATAGAAATAAATAATAATAATTATAATAAAAAAAGAAAGAAAAAAAAAAGTGTATACATATATATAGAGTATCAAAACAAAAATTTAAATTAAATCTTCACCAGAAACTATCAATGAAATCAGTAAATAAACAAAATAGATAAAACAAAAACAAAAATTAATTCTTTACCAAAAGTTATGAATAACACTGTACTATACTGTGTTAATAATAAATAAGAAAAATGAAATAGCAATCAGTAATTAAATTCTTGTACCAGAAATTTCCGATACTGCCATGCGTGCTTGCAATAACTTATTAAATCGTTCCATTTATTGGAGTTTAAACGCTCTTTAAATTCTATCATTGTTAATGATGTTTTATGCAAATACCTTATCCTAAACTCAGTTAAAATGGGACATTTACATATAAAATGATAAACATCTTCTTCCTCTTTATAATTGCAAAGTGAACACAACTTAATTTCTTGTTTAAAGTTATATTTATTTAAGTTCAACAGCTCACATCTTATCTTAAATATCCAACTTACAATGGATGTGCCCACTTCATTGTAAACGTAGTCATTACTATTGGATTCTAATTGTTTGTACCATAAATGATGTTCACTATTGAACTTCATTAAATGATACTTAGCATTTAATTTCTCCATAATTTTCTTTATTACAGTATCCACTTTTATCTGGTTGTTCACTAAACCTATTAAATTTACATCGTACGTGGAAGATAATTTTTCCCATTCCTTATACCAAAACAAATTCTGTTTAATGATTTCTTTCGCAACAATATATGGGTACCTATGTGACGGAAGATTCAAGCACCTAAGAATATATTTCAGATGTAGTTTGAGGGTGTGAACATATATTGGGTAGAGATTAGTTTCTAGATATAAAATATAATTAGGGGTGTTGATTGGTAGGCTTAATGCTTTTTTAACAAAATATCTCAGAAACATTTCAATACTCTCATACATCGTAAATCCCCAAACCTGTGCTCCATAACAGAGAATGGCCTTTGACACTGAATTAAATATCTTTAATTTTGGTTTGAATGAAATACTTTTATTATGAATTATATTACTAAAAACATTTAAAGAGAATTTAGCTTTAGACAATTTGTCGTTGAAGTGTTGGTTTAAAGATAAGTTTGACGTTAGCGTTACACCCAAATACTTATAACTATTCACCACCTCCACTTCTTCACCCCTATACCGCCACTTTTCATTCGCAGCAAGCCGCCCACCATTTCTGAAAATAATTATTTTCGATTTATCTAAATTGACTTCCAGATTCCACTTTTGGCAATACTCATCTAACGCATTAATCATAGACTGAAGAGTCACTCTCTCTGATGACAGCAATACGAAGTCGTCTGCGAACGCTAGTAACTTTATTCGATTACCTTGCATGTTAATACCGCCATTTAAACTATCGCCAATATTGTTTACAAAAAGTGAGAATAATAACGGGCTTAGTAAACAACCTTGTTTCACACCAGTATTAACAGGAAAACTTTCCGATAACCCATTATTGCACCACACGGACGCGTTAGTTCCAGTATAAATACTTTTTTAGGAAAAATTATAAGTATAATTACATACAAAAAAAAAAGATTACTGTTTCATTGTAAATTTTAGAACTGTAACTAATGAACAATTATTTGAAGCGATTAGATTTAGATTTTTATATTTTACGATCGAAGCTCACGTAACTCAGGCTAATTTTGTAAAGATAATTTAGTGTAAAACAAAATGACCGAGTCATATCCTCCGGCCTGTTGTTTTTGCAGGTAGGCCATTAATCAGGTGATGTTAACACAGGCTATATCTATTTAAAACAAAAAAAAATCCTAGTACGATTTAAAATTAACTTAACAATAAACAGAACTATTTTCTGAATATTTAAGAAATTTGAATATAAAAGACGCAAAGCCCTAGAAGAAAACAATATTGTCTTAATTTTCTAGTGGAAAATTAAAAAAAAATGTACACTTAGAAATCTGTTTTTCAACTATGCGCGGAATTGGACATGTATTGATAACTCAAAAGTATGAATACATTTTAAACTCTTAAAACCATGTACTTTTATAAAAAAAATATAAATTTTTCAAATAAGTTTTTGAAAATGTTACTTCACGTTCCAAATTGATTAAATTTTCCAAATTGATACCACACGTTCTAAAATGTAGTGAAGGTGCTATCTTCTTACAAGAAACTCCTTTTAGTCTAGTATCGGAACACAAGGAAAACTAATATAAATAGGCAAGGCGTCAATCATTAATTCATTGTTTGTCAACAATGCAAAATGCAAATGAGGAGTAAAAATAAGGCTATGTATGTTTTTTTAGGGGTAGGATGAACCGTTTACATGACATTGTAGTTTAAAGAAGTGTATCTATCTAGTAATGGAGCTTCCTTCCTACTCGATTTCTTTATCAAGTTTGTGTGGTAAGAGAGAAAAACATTGATCATATGAGATTGTCTGTTTAAGTAATGCCTATTTTTTCAGGGTGGTTTCCAAATTAGGGGACGAAAGCATCTACTCTACTAATAACATTTTTTAAACGAATATAAAATTTAGCGGTTATACGCATGGGACCTGAGCTGGGGACTTCTCAGTTACAAATCCATGCTCATAACCACTACACCAACACCCGCCTCGAGATTGTATGTATTGTGGAAACTACCTTTAAAATTACAATATCCATAAACATATTTACCTCTAGCAGCTAAAGTGACCACATATTTATCAATACTCTTCACATTATCTGGTATATCCAATTGATCCGCAACGTCTCTTGGCGTTCTATATAGCGCATCTCTAAGACCAACATTTCCATCCATTTCTTGTAGCAACTGGAACATGGCATTACGACCATGAGCTCTAGCAGCTGCAAAATGTAACATACTCTGGCCATGTTCATCCTGAAAACAACCATTAACACTAAAAAAAATATTAGCTTGCGGAAATCCCGGGCTGTTAAGGCAAGTGCTTTGCTTTGATTGCATTTTCTCAGGCTCTTCGTTGTATATTATTCTAATCGAATACGGATTATTTCAAACTAAGTTCACATAGTACTTAGAAAGTAGTAAAGATGCGTTTTCATCCAAGGCATTCCGATTAATGGTACACTGAACCATCTAGGACCTACACTTCCCAGCAATCCCAGGTTTACCTATAGAAAAAAAGGTAAAGGACAAAATCGGCAAAAATTTAATGAATAGGATAAGATTTCCTAGGAAAATTTGAACAATAATAATTTCTTTTTATTCACGCCAACTGCTGGCAATTAGGTTCCTTGGATGCAGGCAACTCAAACTAAAAAGCCTTGGCGAAGTAGGAATCTTGTCCGACGAAAGGGTCATAAGTTGCTTCGTATGTTCAATGTGCTGTTATTCAATTGCACTAGGGGCACTTGGCATTGCTTGTCACTCCAAATCAGTGCAAATGCTTTCTATGGTAGTCATGGGCGATTAGTCATTATAAAATTCGAGTGAACATACGTATATCTAACCATATTAACAAGAATAAGTTCTTCTAACAAGCGGCCACTAGTCTTCCTTCTGCCTGCTATGGTGCAATTTACTAAGTACCACCTACAAATTGGCATTAATCAGAGAACAATTATCCCTCCCAAGATTGTACAGACCCCATAGGCTGTGCCATTATGCATCCTTTTTTTAGCCATATGATCTTCCTTTACATTATCTTCTATTATCGCTTACTTGCGTATATACGAAAATAAGGATCTTATAAATAAGATTTAGTTCAACTTTTATTACGAAGTTTATCTGAAAGTGAACGACTATTTTGGAACATAGAACATCTCAATTTTACTACTTCCTAAAATTTTCACTTTCCAAACTTCGTGTAATCTAATTTCTTTAAAGAAATTTTCTTTATCAAATTTCATATAGAACATTACATGGGCTTCAAGATCTTTCAATTAAAATTTCATAATCTTGATCCGATGTGTATTGTGATTTATCTGAATGAATTTTTTCAAACATAGTAAGCAAGCAAGTGTCTTTCATTTTGTAAATTAATTGTATTTAATTCTGTAAATTATTAGTTTAGCTATTATTATAAAAAGCACAATTCATACGTAATTTCAGTTGAGTTCTATTTGAAAGATATCAAGAGTAAGAGGGACTACCTCATTTACTTCCATCACTTGCAAATCTAGTCAATAACAAGAGTGACGTAGACATGATATGCGGATCACACATTTTGGGAGACTGAGACATCGAAATATTCACTGAGCAACCAAGGTACCTGGGAATCTTCAGATATTTAAAACATCAATGGCTGAGAAATCTAACAGATGAAATGACATCATTTAAGTTTAGGAAAAGCTGATGTTCAAGACGAACAACAAATTTCCTTATTTTCTGCAAATTGTAAATAATATAAATAATTAAATAAATTAGTTTTTCAGCCGAATATATAGTTTTTTCTTACTGCTCTTCTTCTTGTCTACTTTGATCAAATGATTTAATATAAAATAAATATATATTTAAAATTAAATATAATAATAATAATTTAAAATTATTTAATAAGCAAATAATTTTTAAAAAGCAAAAAAAAAGGCAACTACGACTGTAAAAAAGGAAAATGTTTCCAATCATGTTAAATAGAAACCTTCCAAAATTTGCCAGATCCCTTCAATACTGCTATAAATTAGTTGATAATTTAGCTTAGTCATGAGTATTCAGAAATTCTAAAGAAAACAGATTTATATACTCACCCGACTGATAGCTTTAAATGCGGGCTCATCAACTGTATCCGATCCGCTGTCATTATCTTCATCGTTTTTGTCCTGCTCTTCATCTTCTTGCGCGGATTCTTCATTTTCATTCACATCTATTGGTGGAGGAGGAGCATCCTCATTATCTTGCGGCTCTTCCGCTCCTTCGGTCTTTAGTTGCACTTCTTCAGCACTGCTTATACTGCGTCTCTGTCATACAAATATACAAATATTGAAAGAGTTATATTAAAAAAAAAAAAAAAAAAAAAAGTATTTATGATTTTAAATTTAAATTCTGTAAAGTGCTAAAATCGCATTTTCACAATATTCTCTTTGCATGAACGAATGAAGCCATACTGACTCAAACAAACCTTATCAGCATCTTCTTGATTATCATAGGATAACAGGTAATTGGCTAGATGTACCACCGGATTTTTTGGCCTAATTTGTGCAACTTCTGTCAATCCTTTGATTAATGGCTCGCCCAATGCTGTAATTGTAATAAATTATTATGTAGAAAAAAAAAGGTGATGTGAATCACTCACACAACTTTCTCTTATTCCAGTTAATAAAATTGACGAATTTTCTTTAAATTTCAAATTTTTATAATCTGTCCAAACATAAATGTAGAGTTAATGGAGAAACAAGTAACAATCTACCAGCCTAAACAGGTAAGGAAATGTAGAGCGCACAATACACAGAACTGTATATTTGTAATTTTACGCTACAAATTCCGCAAAACGATAATTTTTTTTTTTTAATTTTTGGTATAAAAGTGATAGGTTTATATCTGTGCAGTTAGCATTCCAAGTTTAAAGTAAATTGTTATAGTTGATTCGAGATAATTAAAAAAAAAAACCTATAGTGTAAAGTTGCAATTTCGGATAACTGATTTTCTTCAAATCTTTGAAGGTATATTAATGCTATATAAGTGATAAAACGATATATTGAATTGAAGCAGTAGTTTAGAGATAAGCTTAACGTTACTGTTCCCTCAGAACTTCCAAAAAATCAATTTTTTTCAGGAAAATGTTTCAAATAAAAATGACAGATATGTTGGTAGGTATATAAAAAGTTTAAAGAAAATGCTTGGAGCCGTTTTCGAGAAAATTGCGAAACTGTAAAAAAAAAAAAAAAGAAGAGAAAAATAACATTACATAAAGTCGCAACTCCGGTTGATTGATTTTACACGAAACCTTAATGACTGGACAGAATATCAAATATGTGCCTCTTGCGACTTTTCGTTTTTGAGATATTGTGTTCTCTAACACGCACATACACACACACACACACAGAGAGAGAGAGCGAGAGAGAGAGCATTCGTTAAGAACATTGATTTCATACTCAGGGATCTCAAAGCATATATTTCCGGTGAAAACTAAATACCAAAAATTTGAAACGATCGAATATTTCCTGTTACCCATAGTAAGAGAAAGTAATTACAGAAGACATAAAATAACTTACATTCTGCTAAATATTGACCCTCTTCAGGATTGAAAATTGGATATCCTTCACGAACTAATTCAGCACCTAAATAATAAAAAAAAAAAATTGTGAAATTATTGCACAGAAATAATATGGTAAAAATTATTTTTTAATAAATAAATAACATCATCTCTTCTAACTGACATGAAATATAAGAAAAGTAGTTAATTAAAATTATTTATTTATAAGTCATTCTGATCACATATTTATAGGTTCAAACATCGATCGTTCATGAAATATTTAATATCCAATTTAAAGATGTGAGCTTTAGTAGACAATTTTTTTATTATGTACTTTATTGTCCTTGGTTTTTACTACTTTCTGTTTTTTCCTGATAGATACACTTATTAACGCAAGATATATTTGCAATTGTCGCCATCTTGTTGACACTGATGACTTGATTGATTAATGGTAGGTATTTTTTCATTTTCAAGAATATTATTTGTATGTAATAAACTAGGTAATTTTTTTTTCTTTCATATACATTAATATGTTTATGCTGAATCGGTAGTAGCGATAATCTACTTCAGATGAGATAAATAAATAAATGTCATACTTTTGTGGCCAACATTTCACCACACATTGTATTTGACCTTGAGTGAAGTATGTTAAATTTTTTAATGGGTTTTAGGTTGACTTCTGTTAAAAACACAAATATGTAATCAAGAAAACGTTACTGTTTTTTTTTCGTCCACACATTTTTTTTTACTGTTACTCAATAAGATTTCGAAGTTTTCCCTGGGATCACGTCAGGTTCAGATTTTTTATCTATAGCGCGATCTATTTTTTACCCCAAAACCAATCAAGCGAACAATTTCCCTTCTTAGCTCTAAAAATTATATGATTCCAAGTATATTTTCAAAGTGCCCATCCCACCGCGGATCAAACCGCACATTTTATTTGAATCTAATTTTTTTAAAAAACCGTTTTCTAATAATACGCATTCTAATGTAGTAAAAAATCGATTGATACATTCTTGATAAAAACTTTTCAGCCCTTTAGAATAGATCACTAGAGTAATAGGGCTGGTGAAAAGAATTCTCTCGTCCTTATTAAGAACCAATTGGGGTTTAAAAAAAAGTAACCTCTAGAATGGTTGAGGATGGGTGGAATATTGTTTGTACTGCCATGAAGTGTAGTCTTGTGTTACAATGTAAGGAAGGAGAATCATGAACTATTCTCAAATTACGAAAGCCACTGTCCAACTTATAAAGCCTTATTAAGTTTATGGGGTTGTGAGACTGCTCTACACACGATTAGTATTTCCAAAGTATATTCATTGGGATTATTTGGTGGAATCTGTCGGCCTACATCTGTAATATTATTAACTTAGTAACACTGTTCAAAATATTTATTTGTTTATGATAAATAACCATTTACACTACTTAATAAGCTAAGCAAATTAACTTATCACTATTCAAACCTGTAAATATTAATATGAAAAACTATTTCTTTTTTGCACTTAACAGGAGGAAATTAAGTAAGTAAAAGAAAGCAAAGTTCCAAAGCATTACAAAAAACTTTTACATACAAACTTGATGGTGCTCACACGGTACCAAATAAAAGGGTATTCAAAGTGCTACCAAACAATGACTCTTACATAATGTAATTACTTACAGATTTCCAGAATTTTTATTTATATCTTTAGGAGCCAATGAAAAACGATTTTTTTTCTTTCATGTCAAGAGAAAATCATTTTAAAATTACTTTATTCACAACAATTATTACTACATTCATGTGACAAGCTTCTCTACTAATTTTTTATTTTATTTTTAATAGTAAAACAACAATATTTTAAGATAACGTCTAACAAAGCTTTCGAATACTAATAATAATAAAATCAAAATAGTCTAATATATGCCATCTAACAAATATTAAAATTAACTTATGCATAAAAACTACAAGTTCATTACTTGATTTTTAAATATTATACAGAAAAAGACCTTTAATAAATTCAGGTATAATAACCGACAGGTTCATTGCAAAATAAAAAATTCATTGATATTCATAATTCGTTAAAATCTTGTTTTTGATTCAATTGCTCTTAAAATTTGCCATATTATTGTTTACAAAAGTCTGTGCGGTTTTCATCGTTGGTATTGATAAGAGAATGTAAAGCAAACCTGGCTATTAATGTAGTACTGTTACTTAATAAGCGTAATTACTATAAGCATCTGGTGGTCAGAATATGCAACTGGCAAAAATTAAAGGTATATTTTTATATTTTATTAGCTTCACTCTTACTTTGTCATGGAAAATGTTACAGATTGTTGTAATATTAAATATGGCTGAATAGAATTTTATTAACTGATGGACCCCACACATACCAAGGAGAGCTAAACCAAGTCTGAACGAGTAATAGATATTTGGTGATATTAAGTTTAATATATATCCTAGGAGTTGACAAAAAATCCGTTATAATTATTATACATTTTAGAAACACAGACTTTGCGGTAATTTGGATGAAAGGATATGCTATTCAAATCTAAAAAGAATATTGTATCTGCACGGATATTTAAGTTTATGTTTTGGGCAGCACTAGGTTTATGTGTTTCTACTTCTAAATTGTTCTAGAAGATTGAAGAGGATTTTCTTCAAGGTCATATGGATATTTCCATAAAAAAATGAGTTAGTGGAAAAGTGGGCTAAATTAGGCGTTCTCTACGCTTCAATGGTTCCGAAATCGTTGATATAATTCTGGATATATGTGACTAACTTTAAGGCATGGCTAGCTTTATCACAACCTTCATCTCTATGGTTGGGCTTAGTGGGATGCAGCAGAACAAAATTCTGATTAAGATCCAAATAGGGCTATGTATGAGATGTTATGTCTTTCAATAAACTGGTTCCATCATTTACAAGACATGATGGAATTTGTAAGACAACCGAAATGGAGAAGCGTCCATTCATCTAATGATAGATCGTTTGAATTTTGAGGATATTAGGTTCAAGATCTTTGGTCAGACAATTTGTTTGTGGAAAAGCTGAGGCTGTTTACCTCAGGAGATACTACATTCAGGAAGTTGAATCTCTTAGATAGATCAGATCATAAGGATTGCGATTTTTTATTATTTATACTCAGATTATTGTTGTTTCCTGTGAAGTTATCTATATGGGCTCTCATGGACCTAGCGTAGCCTATCCCTTCTAGTCATAAAAGAAAAGACATGTCTTCAAATTAAGGGAAACTTTCTTTTCTCCACAATTAATTGTGAAGATCGCAAATATGATGCATATGATTAGAACCCGATTTTCTCATGAATACTAAAGATAAATCCATGCTTTTGTTGATGCCAAATGAGAAATTTATTTTGGACAACTTTCGTTCAAATACTTTTTTTGAAAACATTTATTGGTTTTTCAAAAAATTTTTTGGTAAATTGTGAAACACTGTTTGGTATCCTGAAACACTATGTATACACATAAACTTTTTAGAAGATGACTAATAGAAAAATTTCCTTTAAAAGTGGTTGATAGATGGGCAAAGTTTAGAAGCCATGCATTATGTTCAGTTTAATACTATGTTAATTTCTATTTTTTGAAAGCTAAATGAAATTTTTGGCGCATAGCCCCTTAGCTAAGGTTTATCCACAATAAACAATTAAGATTTAAGCAAGTTAAAAAAAGATGACATGAGTACTGAAAAGAGCAGTTGGATTCAATAGTTCCAACTGAGATTGTAGAAGTGGATATCGTAGAAAATTTCAGCTGCATGAAAATATCTCCCTCCTGATAAATCGCCATTATTTAAAATAAAATATTAAAAACGCACAGACTTCTGTTAATATATAACCCTTGTATTTAATATATCTTCCATCTTTATATTTGAAGAAACTTTTTATCTTCAACTTTATGCACGCTGATACGTTATAAAATAAACAAATGCTAATTTTGATTATTGCTCTTTGAGCATTCAAATCTAATATTCAAAATAAGTGAAATGCAATAAATAATTTAAGTAATTTCTTCTAACCACCAATAAAACATTAATATAATAAAAGTGCTGTAATTATTAAAAAATATTAATACACTAAATTTTAATTTAATAATTTTAAAAGCTGTAATTAATTTGTTTATATATAAGTTAGTGAAGTCCATTTGAAGATTTATCAATCTCCAATACTCCTCGAGTCAGTTGGTCAATTTCAGTTTACTACTTCTCTTTCTGAGAAAGTTTTTAATAATATTTGGTATTTGTGTTACAGACGATTTCATGGACTTTTTCTCAGCTTCGATAATATTATTAACCGCTGCAATGAACTGTTTAAAACTGTCGATTTCCTTAATACCTAAGCACACTTTATTAGTAATTTTAAACAATGAAGGTGAGTTAGTTGTCAATAAAACTATATTACTCTCTTTACACAATTGCCGTAACGATGGCAGATCTTGTGCCAAATGTGGCAGGCTGAGTATTAAATAAAATTTCAATGTATTTCCCACTAGTTTTGGATCTGTGGCCAGTAAACCTAATATTGGATCACGGACTGGCTGTATTCGTTCCTCTAATAAGGTTATAATGTCGGCAGCGGATTTGTACGCCATACCAATATAACCTCGTTTATCAACCGGTGTTGTACACATTAATTTCAAATGTTCCCTAATGTTTATCCATCCGGTGACATCGCCTAAAGCACTTATAAAAACACCTCGTCCGTATGGCCAATTTGTTGAATCTCCGTCTTTAACTTCATCAGGCAATAAGTGGTCTTTTTCTAAATCTGCATAAACTTCTTTATTGTCCACTAATTCACCAAGACTATAATATACGCCAATATTTTCACCCATATAATCAATGATGATATTCTCTTTATTTAATTTATAAAACCCAGTCAGTATTGTTGATAATACTACTTCAACTCTTTCTAAATCGGAAAGTTTTAAATTTTTAGCAAATGATAGTGGCGTCAAATTCCTAGAAACTTCAACTATACAACTTTTAATTATATAGCCTGTTGGATCTAAATTCATAGTCAGAAAATATTCAGGAGTTTCATTTCCATAGAAATCCACGTTCGGCTGTTGGACAATCTCATCAAGACCATTAATATGTTTAATAATCGGTATTATGAGCTCTTCAAATACACGTAGACTTTCATAATCTGGAATAGTAATACCAATAAATTGTGGATCATGTTTAAGGTTTCCTTTTGCAAGTGATAAATCCTTTATGCCTGGTCTTAATACATCAAGCAATGTATTGTCTAATCTTGTCGATCGCAATCTTAATTTTTGATAAACGTCATCAGTTAAAAACTGTTCTAACGGTGTTCCTTTTCCTTTATGATGGATAATTTTAAAGCATAAATCCATCTGGGCAAGTCGGTACTCTTCATCCACATCCTGTCTGGATGATACAGTATCGTCCAAAACTGAAAAATACAATAATCAACAACAAAAAGGCTTGTGGCCGACACAGCTGATTATAAAAAAAGACGGAAATTATTTAAAAAAAATAAGAAAAATAAACTATACAAACAATAATTCTGACATACCTTTATCTGAATATCTATTAAAATTAAGTCCTGACATATCAATAGGTATATCCCTGTTTTGATATTCTGCTAGCAGACTTTCTCGGGTCAGTTCTCCTTTGTTCCTTAAATAATCTTCTGGAGTTCGTCCAGCCTGAATATGTTAGTAAAAAAAAAACACAGGTTAAAATAATAACAGTTTTATCTTGAAATTATAACCTATATTTTTATTAAATAAAGTTAACGAAAGATATCCATATATATATAAAATGTGGTAAGTTTTGTGTCACGTTTTTCGGCCTCGTTTTTGTGAAATGCGTTAATATTGCTGGACGATTTTCAAACGGCTTGCACCTTTGACACAGAATTTTCTTGAGAATGTTTAGAGGGTGAGGGGTAGGGAAGTTTTATATAAGTATATATATATATATGTAATATACTTAATTAAACTTCTATTATATTCTTAAATTATAATGGAGTAAGAAAAAAACAACTTTAACCCCTTCTTGTATTATGCTTGAGAAGAAATTGTTAAAGAACAAAATTATTCAAAATCAGTGGCGGCTCCTGACTTAGATATGTGGAGGTTCAACATTTTTTTTTAAATACTTACATTACCTATCATTATTAGCAGCTTGGCTAGATAGAAATCATGAAGTAAGCCAGGAGCCAGGTATACCTTGCATCGCTCCCCTACAGTTAAATATGTTAAATTAACAATAAATCTGTCACTGTGTACCCAGAGTAGAAGTGTAAAAAAGAGTTGTACCGTTTGAGTTAGAAAATTAAGTGGTTAAATTAACGGAAATTTTATTATCTAAATAAAGTGTTTCAAACGAAATGTCAATGAGTTTAGCATCGATTCTTTGCTGGGTCATATATCTTAGTGATGTTTTAAGTACCAATACCAACATCAAATTTTTATAAATATAAAAATATATATAAATATAATATATAAAAATCCTCACATTGGCACAGGCACATCACATCACAAAAAATCTGGTGTGAAACACTCATACAACTTTCTCTTACTCCAGTTCTTAAAATTATAATTGACAAATTTTATAGTTTGTGTACCAAATTTAATGAAATTCGTCGAAAACTGAAAAAACTGTTCAGTAAAAGCGCACTCCGGTTTACTATTTTCTTGAAACTCAGAATTTTTGACCTCTATTTATTTCTAATATTTTTGTTTGGATGATAGAATTGTAAATCAACTATGAGAGCACTTTAGAGAAAAAATAACCCCACCCCACTCCTAAAAGTGCCCTTAAATGAATTTTACCGGACGAATGTTTTAATAGAAGTTATACATCTTTGTGTATTTCTTTATATAAAAGTTTCAACTGTCTACGGTTTTTCTTTTTCTATGCCAGTTCACTACACACACACACACACATACAGACCATTTGCTAAAAACAACTTTCTTAACTCCGGGTAAGGTGGGGTAAGTTCTTTTGTAAGATCGTAAGTAAAGTTCAACGCGCTTGTAACCCTTATTCTTATTTTAAAAAAAGGTAATAAGAATATACTCTTTTCTATACTAACACAAAGAAATTTTATATATATATATCTTAAATTCTCCAGCGCGACACCCAACTGTGAACATCCAACTTCCTACCTTTTTATAGATCTCCTGATATACATACAACAGTATGATAGTGTGAATTGCACACTAGTGTACAATTCATTATACGAACATGTTTAAGGAGCTCAGAATAGGATACTGATATACGGTCCTATTCTTTTATGTCTAATTCTCTGATTTGACAACGAAATTACTAAATTAATTTATTTGATTTTTGATTATTATAAACAATTGATAATCAGGCCAATATATACAATTTTTACTTAATTTCGTTACTAATACAAAAATGAAAATATTTTTTTGAAATTGAAATATTAGATACAAATATGAAAATTAGTTACTTTTTTATTTATTTATTTATTTTTTCAAATAGCTGGGGGTTCAGTAGCGCAATCGCGTATACCAGTAGCCGCCACTGTTCAAAATGCAAGTTGACACATAGAGTGTATAAACTGAATTTGCTCTGTGCAAGTCGTGTTATCACACTGTCTGACACATACGCAACCTGAAGATAGGCGAAAGCCCCCGAAACCGGTAGATGACCACAAAATGAAGCAGGCTATCACGGCAAATGTCTCTGATGCTTTCCAGCTCTGCGGAACCAACCACTACAACAATTTTTATTATAAACAAAATTTTAATTTGGGGAAAAAAGAATTAATTCAAATATAAATGATGTAAAATTTAGTTTATTTGGTCAGAAATAAATAAAGATGAAGTTCTTCGTATTTTTTTTTAATGAACTTTAGGTAAGAAATAAATATAATTTTATTAAAAAGCTGGCCCAGCTCTGCTGGTGGATTAAACAAAACCGAAGCAGAGATATGTTCTTGGGGAATAAGCCTGAATACTCGGAAAGTTTTTTGGCATTCCACTTAAGGGATTCTGAAATTCTCAGGAAAGTGTTTTCAATCGGATAAAGGCATATTAAAGTGATCTGACGACAAGGGAATGAATGGTGCTGGAGTTTGTCAGCTTTTCTTCAAGCCATTAAGTTGCTATAGTAACTTTAGCCAACCATGACATTAAGCTTTAAAAGAATTTTGTCTTTTTACCGAATCCTTCATTATCCTACTTTTAATCGAAATGATCAATCGATGGTAAATATTAATTAAACTTCTTCCAATTTTTCGGTTTGAGTTATTGTTCACGCATACACACAAATATTGAGAAAGGCAGTGAAAGAAAGATTCCATAGTGAAGCAAAAATTGACATATATCTCAACTATCTGTTCAAATTCAATTATGAAAACCTTGTTAAGCCAATCGTTTGCATTTGCCCACTAATTTCAACCATAACTATTTGTCCGATTTGTTTCACTTTGCGATTTTTGCACTTATTTAAACAAAAATCTGACAAAAAAAAGTAGCAATAAGGTAAAAAAGAATTAATAGTACAAATAATATCCTTCAATTCTATATCTTCTGGAAATAGCGTTCAAAAGACTGAATTTCCTCGTACCAGTCACTATCTCGCCGCCGCTTATAAATTTAAGTCAAACTAATCAAGAATTATTATTATATAAATATTACTCACATTATCTGGGAAAGCTTTATCAGCACCTAAAGTGACAAGCAATGAATAGAAATGTCCATTATCGGGCAGTGTAGACGCATAATGTAATGGAGTGCGTCCAACTGAATCCTGGGCATGCATTGTTTCTGGAAATCGGCCAGCTAAATATCTTAATATCTGAAATAAATTAATAATGTATCAATAAAAATTATTGTTATGTTTAATCGTTGTTAATAAAAACCAACAAAATATTGGCTGGCTGGAGTCAAAAAATGAAGTCATGAAAAACACACTTGAGATTCCACAGGTTAAGATCGCTTCAGTGGTTTGCTTGTTTAATTAATTAATACTTACACTAGTTCTACCAAAGAGGGCAGCCACATGAAGTGGTGTTGGTTTTAAAGGTGTTGAATTATCTCTGGCTACGGCAAATTTACGTCTATCTAAAGCTGTCTGTACGGCCCTTAGATCACCTTCCCGAGCAGCTTTATGTACACGTTCAATTTTGGCCTGTAAATTATTATTAGAAATTATTAAATACTTTGTAAATATTTTTTTTTTTTTTAAATATGAAATTATATCAAATAGCGGGCATATGAAAATGTATTTTTTGGAAATTTAACTTAGAATAACCTTAAAAATAATAAATGCCCATATAGCGATTATTTGCTGAAATAACATGTTTTATAGATATTATTATATAGTTGCGTGATACTGGTAAAGTCATTCATTATTGAGATATCGTTAATAACTGTTGATTTATTTTCAGTGATAAGAATCTGTATATCATAAACCTCATCACAGCTTTATGTATATACTCGTATATATTGTAAAAAAAAAAAAAATTGGGAAAATCCTATAAAAACAAAAGTAAATTCATAAATATTGATGAGAATACATAATTATTTATTGATTATAACCACGATTTTAACATTATTGCAGCGATATATGTAATTCAATAAAAAAAAAAAAAAATCTGGTGTGAAACACTCACACAACTTCCTTTTATTTCGGTTCTCAAAATTATAATTGACAAATTTTATAGTTTGTGTTACCAAATTTAATGAAATTCGTCGAAAACTGAAAAAACTGTTCAGTAAAAACGCACTTCCGGTTAACTAATTTCCTTGAAACTCGGAATTTTGGTCATCCATTTATTTCTAATTAATTTTGTTTGGATGATACAATTATATAATCAACTATAATAGCACTTTAGAGAAAAACATAACCCCCCTCCACTAAATGAATTTTCCTAGAGAAATGTTTCAAGTGAAAGTTGTAGATCTTTGTATGTTTAGTTTACAAATGAAGTTTCAAGAAAATCGTCGGAGCCATTTTTGACAAAATCGCGAAAAAGTGGAAAAATCATTTAGTAAAGTCGTAAAGTAAACGCACTTCCGGTCATCCGATTTTTTCCAAACTCGGAATTTCAACACATATTTAATTCTAATTAACATTATTTAGATGATAATTAATCGTCTAATAAACTGAAATAGTACTTTAGATGTAAACCTAACCCCACCCCCACCCCCAGAAGTACCCTTAAATGAATTTTCCCAGAGAAATGTTTCAAATAAAAGTTGTAGGCTCTTTGTATGTGTAGTTGATAAACCAAGTTTGAAGAAAATCGTTGGAGTTATTTTTGAGAAAATCGCAAAAACGTAAAAAAAAAAAACTAGTAAAGTGGTACTTCCGGTTGAGGAATTTTGACAGATGACACACTGCCGGATCCCATGGTGATAACTAAATGTAGTATCAAGTTTGAACTTTCTATGATTTTTCGTTTTTGAGCTATGCTGTTCACATACATAAACACAGACTATTTGCAAAAAACCACTTTTTTGGACTCAGGGGACCTCAAAACGGATATTTCCGTTACAAGGAGTAAGAGAAAGTAAAAAAAATCTGTTGTGGAACACTCACACGACTCCTCTCTTGCTTCTTTCAGTACAAATTTTCTATAAACCCAAAATTTATTTGTTTGTCCCTAACCTAAACATAGAGGTGGAGGGGAACAAATACTAACCAACCAGCCCAGACCGGTAGAGAGTAAATCGTAGTCCATAGTGCGCCAAAACGTTGTACCAACTCTCTACATAAAATTTCAAATTTAACGCTACAAATTCCGCACAATTATCTAAAAATCAATGGGGGGGGGGGGGGGTCTAATCAAAGTGATACGTTTATAAGGGTGAGTTAGCTTTCCAGAGTTTAATGAATATCATTATAACCGTTTTCTGGTAAAAACTCAAAAAGTATCTTCTAATGTTGCACATCTGATTGGAACATTTCAAAAAATCCATCTTTCCCAGGAAAATGGAGCAAATTGATAGGTATTGATGTATGTGGCTAGTATAGAAAAACGTTTTAGCATTTTTTATTTTTTTTTGTTTAGAGAAAACTGAAATAACCATTCTAAAATTACACTTCCGGTTGATGGATTTTGATCGAAACGTTCGTGGTGGTAGTGTACCTAAAAGGAATATCAAGTTTGAACTTCCTGAGATATTTTGTTCTCTCTCTCTCTCTCTCTCTCACACACACACACAAACACAGCAGGGGTCCTCTAAATATATATATATTTCCGGTAAAACAAATTTAGAAAATCTGACACGATCACAATACTTCCTCTGACTACAAGTAAGAAAAATAATATAAGAAGTAACCAAACATAAAATGCATTCGGACAGGAAGTTAGCTGAATAGTTAATATTCTGAAATACAATAATAGCTTTTAAGTTCAAGAATTTTACCTATTACATTGTAAATTTATTTAAATAATTAATGACCCCCCAAGTCGCCATTAAGTTTAGAATATGTAAATATTTGAAATCGTCTATATGATGCGAAAGTTGTTAAACCATCAGAATAGGGAAAAATATGCAGGTTATGTTGAGCCCACAGTTTATTTGTTTATTTTGGCAACCGGTTTCAGTTCTTACTGGACCTTCATATATATAAAATGAGGAATCAGTCAAGGAGAGATTATCTGGTCTTTCAGGGGCTGGGAGTTTCCGCCTCGGGTCAACTTGCCGTATGCTTAAAAAAATAAAAAATAAAAATAAAAAATAACCCCGGCTAAGAAACCAAATCTAAATAATTTGGTTGTGAGAAACCCCTGCTTGGTAACAAAAAAGGAATTATCAAATCCTATGAAATGCCTAAACACTTTAAATGGATTAATAGACATATAAATCTCGAGACATAAAAGTCTCGAATTAATAAAGGGGCAAACAACAGGACATTAATTATGTGAACAAATATATATATATTATATATATATATGTCTGCCCTTGTTTACTTAATCCATTGGAATGAGGTCACTAGGTAATATCAATGTAGCATAAACATTGCGTCATTTTTATATTTCTCTGTAAAGCTTGCTATGAAAATTTAAATAAAATATAATTTCACATTTAAACTACATAATATTTCTTAGTCCAGAAATTATATAATCTTTTTTTTAAGCCACTAATTTAAATTTTGTACTTAATAATAATAATCTAAATAATAAAAAAAACTGTTTAAATAAAATGAAAATTTGAAAAAGCTCACCTAAGTAAAAGATATGAGAAGTTGTTATAGTTGCTATTAAATTAATTTTATATGCTTAAAGAATTAATTAAACTTAAATATGATAAAAAGAATATCTCACACAAAGAATATTTCTAACACAAACATATCTGAATAACTGTGTAGAACTATGAATAAGAAAAGACAAATGGCAAGAAAGAAAGGCAAAGTGCATGATTCAATCGTGACTTAGTTATATTACAAACCTTCTCACTATGTATAAAAATAAATAGCGAAAGATTCCTTTTATTTTTTTTTTTCCTTTAATATCTCACAGTTAGACGTCCAGTTGACGACTGGCACACGGATATATTTTTATGAAATCGATCAGTGAAGAACACTTTATGCAATATTCACTAGTTATGGCTAAACAAGAAATATAAATTAACTGTTTTCTTTTTATTTCCAATTAATTAATTAACAACAAAGTTCAGTTCTCAACTAATTGGATTTTTTAAATTAATAGAAAAAAATGAATACTTGGTCGAACACTATAAATATTAAATGTAGGTATAGTGCTTTATTAGTTAATTAAAAAAAAATAATCTATTTAGTAATTTCGTAAACCTTCTTAATTTCTCTTTTAAACTGAAAGAGCATGATTACGATCGTGTCAAATTTGAGAAATTAAATTTTCACCACAAATTATATATTTTATTGGTTTTATTGATATTCTGTGTATGAGAGAAAGAGAGACACACACACACAAAATATCTCAAAAATAAAAAATCCCTCGAAGCTCAAACTTAACCACTTCTTACACGAAGATGTCGGTCATAATCCATTATGTGGAAATACAACTTGTACTGAATGATTTTCGATTTTTTTCTTTTCGAAAACGGTTCCAGAAATTTGCTTTAATCTTGCAGAGCTAAACTACATACACACACACACACACATGGCTACCACTTTTATTTAAAACTTCTTTAGAAAACTTGATTTAAGGGGTGTGTATAATATTTAAGGTGAATTGTAATTGTAAGATTTATTTAGGATAAAATTTGACATGACTTCTTTTTACTTTCTCTTACTCCTAGTAAGTGGAAGTATGTATTGTAAGCGTGTCAAATTTTCCATATTGAGTTTTCACCGGAAATATCCGTTTTGAGGTCCCCTGAGTCCAAAAAAGTGGTCTTTAGCAAATGGTATGTGTGTATGTATGTGAACAGCATAGCTCAAAAACGAAAAATCGTAGAAAGTTCAAACTTGATATTCCGTTTAATTATCACCATGGGATCCGACAGTGGGTCATCTGTCAAAATTCCTCAACCGGAAGTACCACTTTACTAGGTGGTTTTTTTTTAACGTTTTTGCGATTTTCTCAAAAATGGCTCCAACGATTTTCTTCAAACTTGGTATATCAACTACACATACTAACAGCTACGTTGGTGCAGTGGTTATGAGCATGGACTTGTAAGTGGGAGGACCCCAGTTCGAGTCTCGCGTATAACTGCTAAATTTTATATTTATTTAAAAAATGTTAATGGTAAAGTAGGTGCTTCCGCCCCCGTCCGCGACACCTAATTGTAGTTGGTCGTTAAGCCCGCCTGAAAAAATAGGCATTACTTTAGTTTTATTTTTATTTACAGCAACAACTTTTATGTAAAACATTTCTCCGGGAAAATTTATTTAAGGGCACTTCTGGGGGGGGGGTGAGGTTTTCATCTAAAGTGCTATTTCAGTTCTATCATCTAAATAATGTTAATTACAATTAAATGTGTTGTTGAAATTCCGAGTTTGAAAAAAATCGGATAACCAAACGTGCATATTTACTTTACCACTTTTACTAAATGATTTTTCCACTTTTTCACGATTTTCTCAAAAATGGCTCCGACAAATTTCTTGAAACATCATATATAAACTAAGCATGCAAAGATCTACATCTTCTATTTAAAACATTTCTCTGGGAAAATTCATTTAAGGGCACTTTTAGGGGAGAGGTGAGGGTACAGCTTTCTCTAAAGTGGTATCATAGTTGATTATACAATTCTATCATCCAAACAAAATTAAATAGAAATAAATAGATGGATGGCCAAAATTCCAAGTTTTAAGAAAATTAGTAAGCCGGAAATGCGCTTTTACTGAACAGTTTTTTCAGTTTTCTATGAATTTCGTTATATTTGGTACACAAACCTTCGTCAATTATAATTTTGAGAACAGGAGTAAGAGAAAGTTGTGTAGGTGTTTCACGCCAGCTTTTTTTTATTTGATAGCATGAGAAAGTAAATAAATGTTAAAATCGATGAAACTGGCCAAATTAGAGCTGAGATTTAATTATATTAGAACAGAACCATGGGTTTTTGATTGATTCAAGTAACTGATACATACAATTTTCCCTATAACAGTGAATATAAACCAGAGACTGCATGGTAACCTGCATCTTACATTACAGTTTTACTGCCATACAATGTAGGTTATAAATAAATAATTTATTAACGAACTTCACGGAAACATTTGTACTGACAGTTATTAAACAGATTAAACTCAAATAATAATAAGTATTATTTTACTATTGATATACTCACTATATAATGTGGTACATTATTAATAAAGAGTTGTACATCTGGATTATCACTGGCCAATCCCAGCAGAGATGATCCCTGTCCAGATAACACTAATTCCGCCATTGCCTCCATATCACCACTTTTCACTAATTCATAAGCCTTCTGTCTACTACTTTCTGTCAACAGTAATTTTTTCTTAAATAATACTTGTTAAGTTTTTGATTTAATATTTACATAATTTAAAATCTAGGATTTATAAAATTATTGAAGATAGTATCAAAAAACTGTTTTTAATTTTTTTTTTTCTTCTAATCTTTTATTTTCCAGGCTAGATAGAATTATAGTTTTATTTCTTTACTCTACATTCGAATAAATAAAAAATTAAAAGAACCTATACGATTACACCACCTATCCAGCGAAGTTGGTGAATAATCCAGAAAGAAACTTATAGTATATTACGAATCTTAGAGTATAGTCAACATAATGTAATGTCCATTTGTTTTGAGGTTAAGCAAACCATACTGACATATATATTGTATTAAACTCGTTTAAACTTCAGTTTTCTTAATTCATTTTTACTTCTCTTAAAGCTGTAAGAGGAAGTATTCTGATCGTGTCAAATGTTCAAAATTATGAATAATAGTATGCGTGATCAGCATAATTAACTAAAGGAAATCGCAGCAATTTCAAACTTGATCTACGTGTTACCTCTCGGGAGTTCTGACAATAAGTTTTGGACAAATTCGGTCAAACCAAATACCATTTCATTAAATGAGTTATTTTCTCGAACATGGCTTCAACGATTTTCTTTAAATTACATTCTAGATATGTAGGTCAAAAAACTGTATTAATATTATTTTGACCAATAAATTTACAATGGTTGTTGTAGATTACTGAGGAATTTGGTCCATAGAGTTTTATAAACAATTTAGTCGGCCAACATTCGTCTTTTTGATATTTTGTTTGCATACACGCAGCTAGTAAAGTTTAGTTAGGTCTAGTGATATGATTATGTTTTAAATAATAACCGAAATTATATTATAAAGAAAAACTCAGATATGTGTATACGCAAAAAGAACTTAAAAAATATTTATGAAATATAGATTTTATGTGATAGATAATATTATTTAATATATATTTATAAAGAAAAATATATATTTATTTATATAGATAAACAAAGTTAGATAAGTAACCCAAAAAATTAACAGAAAACGTTGAAATTGTTCTGTAATTTTTTGTTACAAAATAATCTATTCCTCTGTACATCTTAATTCTAGTATAATGGATGACTATTTCAATTTGGTGGGTGAAGTTGTTCGCGTCGGAGATTGTTCACGTGCCCCTTGAAAATCCATCAAAAGGAACAATTCCAGTCACCAGTGCTGCCTTTTTATACTATGCCGCGCAACGAAGAATGGATAAATAGACGAAGTCATAGCGAAGGGAAAAAAATATATAAAAATGAGTAGATTTGGGTTTTGCTAGTCATTGTTTGCTTTTGTAGCCCCGATGATGTCTCAAATCTACAAAAGCTGTTATAATTATGTAGGTCTACACTTTTATTTGGAAAATTTTATCCAAATGATGTCATATATATTTGACGATTCGACCAGTTACATAATATTAATAAGAATTAAATGTTTTATTCAAAAGACTTTTTCGTTTTTGAGATATTTTGTTGAGAGGGAAATTAAAATTCTTAAAATTTGCTAACAACTTTTTCGTACTCAAGGGACCTCAAAACCTAAATTTCCAGTGAAAACTCAATTTCGAAAATCTAACGTTCACAATACTTCCTCTTACAGAGTATAAGCAGTCTAAAATGAAGGCTAATTATATGGCCTTAATTAAAATAAACTTATAGCAATCTAATTTTGTTTATAATATACATACCTAATTAAAAATATTTCCATTTTATCTTACGGTACGTATCCACCAAAGGAACAATGAGGAACTTTTTGTTGCCATGTATTGCCACTTGTTTCACATAATGGAACTTGAGGCAACACAAGGAAACTTTCTGTCTTCACCAAAGCAGCATCAATATAAATGTAGTCAGTGTGCTAGAAAATGGACGAACAAGATCGCCTCGCCGCTGCTCCAGCTGCTTATATTATTTTAAATACAAAAAGAAAACATAAAGTGTGGGTGCGGTCGAGTCTCAAAGAGAGGGAGCAGTATGGTGGTTTACAACTTCTAAATGTCCTAAAGAAAGATGATATACTGTCAGACCACATAACCTATAGGCACATTCAAAATTTTCTACACAAAAAAATCATTTCTGCACTTGTATTTTATATCTCTGGGGTTCCACAAGCATTTCAAGGTTCTGTATTTTTCGAGTAATTCAATTACTTTGTCGTTGCTCCACTTGTGAATCGGTGGCGGCATAATTATTTAATTTTAAAAAGACGCAATAAATGCACAAGCAGTTGTCTCCATGTGTACTACAATTAAACCGAAACAAACAGCAATGCTACTGTCTGCCGCAACAAAAAGTTCCCAATCCGATTGTTGCCGAGTGTTTCCACTGTCTCCTTTGATGTTTACCGCTTCGAACGGAAACACGAAACACAAAGCAACTTTTCATTTTGTTTACTGCAACAAAAAACAACTTATTGGAATATTTTACGAAACATTCAACAGAAACATAAATGTTCCTCATTGTTCCTTAGGTGCATACGTACCTTTAGATAAATGCTTACAGGTCGACCAAAATTTCTTGATCCTCAGCAGTTAAAAAGAACTGCAGCCGAATTTATACAGAAGATTACGAAAATCAACAAGTAAACTGTCTAAAACAGTATGCTGGGAGGTTACTCATATGACTGTTTATTTCCGACTAGTAAAATCGTTACCTTATCTGACATTTCGAAGATTAAAAAATTTTGGTCAACACTCTCAAGTAATTATAAATGGTGGTTATTTATTTGACAAGAAAGTAAACTGGCACATTTATATATACTCAAGTTCAGGTTTGCCCATACGAACGCAAGATAATATATTTTTCCTACAATAACTAAATCTAGGTGAAATATGAAATAAATAAGTTACGTTATCCTTATTATCCTTTAGTAAAAGAGGAAGGTTACCTTCAGAAATGTAGAACAGACATTCACATTATTCAACTGTTATAGAAAAAATAAAACTATTCTATAAGTAATTAGTAGAAAGACAAAAAAAAGGTAAAATAGTTTTAATTGTATATTTGTACGGACGGCTTCATCCTAAATAAAATTTTAAATTAAAATGTGACAAATAGACACCTCTATCAATAGTAAGTAGTTTTATACTCTTAAATTAGTTTCTATCATGCAATCAATTTATTGCATTCACGATTTACATTACCCTATAAGAATCAATTTGTTTTATATTTGTAAATAAAGAGTAGTATTTTATTTAAAATGAACTATTTGTTATTATAAAATCGATAATTATTTAATTATACATATAATATTTATTTCCGTAAAACAAACAAAGTGATAATTTCAGATAATGTCAAGCATTGTGAACTACTTGTTCAATATTTACTAAGAATTAATTGGATTAAATTTACTATCGCGTGTATAATATATTTTTAATTATATTAATAAATAAAAATTGTGTTCTGAGTTTATGCTTCTTAGGAATATTAGAAAACTCAATTAAAGCTCCTTATTATTCAAACAAGAAATCCCGTTTCCGCCTTGCTTGTTTGAAACTCTGGTTTAAATTAGGATTTTGCTTTTTCTTATTATTGATAAGAAAAATCTTGCATTTTGATGTCAGAATAAATTAAATTTCCAATGGAATATTATACTTACTTTAATGTAAAGATGAAATAAGTGTGTTTTTAAAAACAGCATAAGTCAATGGAGGAAGTTCAAATTTGATATTCCTTGTGGATCTCACAAAGCGGAATCGACATTCTGAAAGGATTTTTACTTTTTTCGATTGAATCAATCGATTTTCTTTAAACTTTCTATGCTGTATATAAATGATACGCATGCATTCAATACTTTTATTTGTAATATTTTTCTAGAAAGATTGATTTTTGATGGAGATTTTTGGGGAGCTATAGGGGGGTCGCGCTACCCATTAAAGTTCCATTTTAATGTAATATATGACTCTACCCACTGCTTTATGTTAATGAGTGTTAAATTTTGCCAAAAAAGAATTTCATGAAGGTCAATTGAATAAAGTGCGATTTTACAGGATGCTTTCAATTTTTTTATGACTTTCTCAAGTCGATTCCGATTGGTTTCTTTAAACTTTGTATAACTATATACACACCCCACGGGTTGCCACAGCCCAGTACTCCATGCACTTCGTCACTTAACTACACTTAAACTACATACACTCTACCCTTTACAGACAAGGACAAATACAGTACACAAACTAGGGTCCCCGGCCCTAGTTAATTGGCCTAAGCAGGGAGAAGGAATGGATAATCTCAGTGGTAGCGCGCTGGACTA
The DNA here is from genome assembly GCA_011037195.1 of Triatoma infestans. Lineage (NCBI taxonomy): Eukaryota > Metazoa > Arthropoda > Insecta > Hemiptera > Reduviidae > Triatoma > Triatoma infestans. The sequence continues at coordinate 25,493 of JAAEAF010003923.1, forward strand.
GCAACGCGGAGTCCCGGGTTTGAATACAGCATGCTGCCCTTAGATTTTTCTCTTCCTAGGCGCCACTACAATTCACGGTCCGGTGATGGGCAGTGTTGCTGAGAAATAATGTATGTAAGCACTGAGAAAGCTCCGGGGGCACAGAGATCCTTCAGGTCGCAGTGCAATAATCTCCTACAGCAATCTATATCTACATCCTACTAATAAAATCCTAGTCATGTAAATTTTCACACAGATTTTTATTTTTTTGAAACAACTATTAAAACAAGACATTTAAAAAAAAAGAGTGCTTGCAACTTCATTAAAACTACTCAAAAGGGATTAAAAAAAGAAGAAGGTAAAACATACCCAGAACTAATGTCTTGCCAAATTAGAAACTAAGTTTAAGACTGTATGTTTATGTGAAGAATCAGTTTGCAAAAAAAAAAACACCATTAATATTGAATGCTTTCATTAATTCTTAAAGACATGAAATACAAAGTAATCGAAACTTATTTTTGTTACCATGTAATAACATCATTACTATAATTTATTACAAATCAAAATGAAACCCCTGAAAACTATTTCTTTCATACAATTCCGCTTATAAATAGAATAAAAATAAACAAGTTTTTATTTTTAGATTCCTCTTCATTTTTTGCAATATATTTGATCTGAAACCGCAGGAAAACTACACAACTCAAAATTAAAGCTAGTATGATTAGTAGTAATTTGAGCTTTAAGCAAGTTTAATAATTGAAAGGAAATATAATATTTCTATCACATAATATTTCTTACTTAAAGGAAAAAAATCGTAATTTAAGTTAACCCCCACCAAAAAAACTGAATTAAGTATTAATGTTATTTGAAAAAAAAAGATTCATTTTTCCTAGCATGAGTTAAAGGAAATTCCAAGAGAGAGCATAAGAATAGCTACAACACAAGCAGACATAATTCAATAAACCTGGCAAAAAATATCTTATGTCAAAACCTACTTCAAGAGTATAGTAGTAGATTTAACCTCTGTCTAAGTCAATTTTTCCAGTGTGACTTGCTGTAAAAGTTATTTTTTTCTCTGTTCTGATCTTCATAAATTTCGGTAATTATTTTCATAATTTAGTGACATTTTACTTTTGGTCTAATTATAGCTACAACCAATTTGGATTGACAATAGAAAATTCTAATTTAATATACTTCATTTATTTTCCTTAGATGTCATACTTCTTTGAGCTTAACTAATTTTTTTCTTGGTTTCCTAAGTAGCAGACGTGTCTTTATAATAATCTTGAAAATTGTTTTTTATCTTTTCCATAATCTTGAAAAATCTGGAGTTTTTTTTAACCTTTTCTATTTGTTTATCCAAAGGATTATACTTAACCTTTTAGTAACGTAATTTTTTTCATTAACACGGGGACTAATATTAGTTAGTGAAATTAGAAATCAGCTGTTCTGATTTTAAGCACATCTTCGGTGCCTTTATAATCCCATATCTTTTCAATCTCATAGAAAGTAATTCAAATTTGTTTTTTTCATCTTTTTCTTTGAATTAATATTTTTAACTTCATAAATTTTTATTTTATCAATCACTAAAATGATTATTTTATCTTTTCAAATTAAAATGTAATAATCTTTTGTTTGTATAAACAAATTAATTAACCTTCCGCATAAAGTTAAAATATTGCAAAGTTATATCATATTCAAACAAAAGATATAAAATAAAGAAATCGAAGGGTAAAACACGAATAGGTAAATAAACTCAACACAGTTGAAATAATTTAAAAAACAAACTTATTTATTTACAAATATGTATGTCTATTTAAACTTTTTTTTTGCTTACAGACAAATCATACAAATTAAATAAGAAATTATATGTATGTCTTATTTACCTATTCTTTTATCACAAAAGGAAACAATTCGATTTTTTTTTTTTTGACCCTGTGTTATTATTTTTCAAATAATATCAGTCATTTTTGTAATTATTACATAGATTATACTTTTTTGATTTATTTATAGAGAAAAGTTTGCAATTAGAAAAAATTTGATTTTCTCAACTTTTTAAAAATTTCTGATAAATTTATAAATATATTTTGTTTTTTAAATAATTAAACATTTTGTGCGTTTCTTACGATTACTTTTCTATAAATTATTTAAAACTAGAATCTTTACTAAAAATACAATTTTTTCTTTATTCACATAAATTAATTGTAAGTATTTTGTGACCGCTGTGTAAGCCAATGTTATGCTCTCTATGAAAGTGAAAAATGAATTTATCATTTGAAATTTGTGTTTTTTTTTCATAATATTTTCTGTAACACTGAATGGAAAAAAATATATTTATTTTTACTGCAAAGTTTTAGTGGTTACTTAATTCATTATCGAGGAAATTTTGAAAGGAATGGGATCTTTTGTTAACATTCCTTTCCTAAGAGATTAAGAAGTTTTTCTCCAGGAAAAATTAGATAAAACGAGATCTTTTGGAAGCATCTTTTTTTAAAAAATAAACTATATCTAAATAATTTTTATCCTACGGTAATTGAGTTTATAATGTTGATAACACTGAAGGAAGCTTATAGATATTCGAAAAATGTTTTGTTTAAAATTCATATTGCAGTTTTAGTAGACGAAAAGCCGCTTTCTGGCCCCGAATTTCGAACACTTATATGTTTTTTTATATATATTTTTTTAAAATAGAAAATAGGAACATCCTAATTTTAATCCTAAGACTGGCATGAATTTGAGCACAGAAAAATAATTGAAATTTCTCTCCGAAACTAACCTATAAGTTAAGCTCTATTAATACAATATATAACCTATCAACTTTTATCGAGCACCAATATATATAATTTTTGTAATATTCGCCAATATTTTTGAATATAACTTTTCCAATCTATTTTTAATTTATTTGCCAACGATTATTCAATATGTGAATTTATTTATTTTTTTAAATTATTCAACCGGGTGATATTGCTTCTTCCAATATCAAAACAAGTGGTGACAGTAAACCTCATTTGCAAAAAAAAATAAGCTACATTACTCCATCAAATGTTCACCTTTTTTGAGAAAATAATTAGTGTGAAACAATCACAAGAATCTCTCTCTTAGTACAAATCTTACAATTCTGATTTTTCAGAAGAATTTTCTCAACAGTAGGAATTATAACTGAATCTTTTTAATAGCAGTCCAAGAATGTCTCCAAAAATCTTTTTTAGAATAAAAACGTTTCAATAAATATCAATGTTAAGAAAAAACTTTGCGCAGCTGTTTTCGAGACGGCCTTGGCTTGGGGCTATGTTGTCTACTTATCTTCGAGTAAGAATTGAATTGTAATAAAAAATTTAGCACCATTAGGACCATTTAGCAAGAAAATATTCTATCTGTATTTATCTCACACACACACACACATAATATATACACTTCGAACTAAACAATATTTCTCTTTTCAAGTGGATTTCATTCTGACTAAAACAGAGACAACAAAAGTAAGCAACGGTAGATATATTAGATAAACAGGATTTCATTTTTTTGATTACTTCCTTCACATCTTAGAGCAGAAATACTGAATGAGCTCTAATTCCTTGTTCCAAGGGCATGGTGTACCCTAGGAAACTTTTGGGCCTTGCAGCAGATCTATCTTGAAGAAAATTGACAAAACAATTTTTCAGGTTTGGCGCAGATTAACAGTTATCTAATTTGAAACTTTTTTTTTTTGCATAATTCAGAGGATGTTGTGCGAATAAATTTCTAGGAGCACGATTCATTTGAGACTTACCCGCAAATGTAATGTTAGAGAGTGGAGATTTTCTGTTAGAAAACACTATTTTCTATCGCCGAATCGCCGAATGTAATGTACCATTCATAATAAGCATTAAACTTACGAAAAAAAAAATCTGGTGCGAATAATTCAAACATTTTTTTTTCTTTTGCATTTCTCACAAAAATCTGATTTACATATTTTCTTAAAACTTGGAATTTTTAGTTATATTCTTAGTTCCTGTAATCCCTACTAGATAGTGGAACTATAATTCTATCGTGACTATAAAAGCTCAATCCCAGCCCCTAAAATAAATTTTTCAGAAAAATCTCCAGTAAAAGTTTTTTATTTATGATATATATATATATATATATAAAATAGCTTTTTAGTGTGTGTGTGAGATAAATACAGATAGAATATTCGTATTTATATCGAGACCTGGTGTTCGTCCAGCCACGGCCTCCTGTAATTCTGGGTCGTCCATCTCCACTGGATCTGCAGGTGTTATAGCTAGTACTTCTGCACTACGGATGTACCTTCTCAATGGGACCAATTCTCCAGAACTAGTGGACATTCGGTTGTTTGGTGTTGTCTGGACTTGTCGCGTTTCTTCTTGTATTTTGTCATTATCATCAGTGTCTGCTACGGTCTGATTATCATTATAGTTTTCACTTTCTGGTGTAGCTGATTGTACTTGTAGTTTGTTATTTTCTTCTAATTCTTCGTCCCTTTTTTTATTTGAATCTGTACTCTCAACTTCAGTTCCTATTTCTACAGCTTCATTTATTTCTTCAGATTTGTTATTGTGTTCATTACTAAATTCATTATCTTCTGCGATTTTATCATAAAATACATGATCACTTCCGCCAGATTTGTTTTCTCTACTGTAATCTATTTCTTCTTCAGTCTTAAATTCATTCGTTTGCTCCACATTGGCACTGTTTAGCCTGTCTTTTGTTTGTCCATTTTCTTCACTGAAATCTTCGTCATAGTTTGCTAACTCATTGGTAAGTTTCTCAGCTGAATTTAAACGATCTTCTTCGTCATAGTTTGCTGACTCTTTGGTAAGTTTCTCAGCTGAATTTAAACGATCTTCTTCGACATAGTTTGCTGACTCATTGGTAAGTTTCTCAGCTGAATTTAAACGATCTTCTTGGTCATAGTTTGCTGACTCATTGGTAAGTTTCTCAGCTGAATTTAAACGATCTTCTTGGTCATAGTTTGCTGACTCATTGGTAAGTTTCTCAGCAGAATTTAAACGATCTTCTTGGTCATAGTTTGCTGACTCTTTGGTAAGTATCTCAGCTGAATTTAAACGATCTATTCCATATGAATTCTGAATTGTATATGCTAAAGATATTTCACCTATAGATTGTTGGAGGTCATCTGAATTGCTTTCTGCAGTTTCTAGATTTTGTTCTATATGCGTGTCGTCCGGAGTAATTTTGTTTTCTTCGACACCCTCCGTCAAATCTTCTTCCCTATCTGGATTTTCATTTACCTGTTCTACATCGTGTGAAATCACAGTTTCCACCACCTCATTTTCTTCTTTTCCTTCTTCATTACCACTATCATTTCCTATTTCAACATTTGCAATGCTAGCGAGCGGCTGGTTAGAAAGATTTACAGAGTCTGCTAGCCTGGCTTCTTGCTGTACCTCGCACTCTTCTGAAAAGAAGAAATTGCCGCTATCAAACACTCAACGCTTTCGCTCCTTTCTCCCTCTCTCTCTCCCCCTTTCGCTCTCTCTCATGTGTTTATTTTTATTTTATTTATTTATTTTTTATTTTTTGAGACACAGGACGTACAAATAAATACAGTAGGCCGTGGTCGGAAAAATAAAGTGCTTTAGAACACACACCGGTGAGGCAACACACGAACAAAGTGTTGTGCTAAAATTATTTATAAAAAAAAAACTCAACTTCAATACAGCAAAAATGGATGTGTATTACTTTTTTTGTGAAAGGGCTAGGAGGTGGAGGAAATTGTGCATGTTGTGACCTGTATGTTATGATTATATATATTGTTGTAGGCGCTCTTATGTTCTTTTTTTGATGTTGTTGTTTTTCTGTGTTGTCACTTAGTTACCGTTGATAGTGTCGCTTTGAGGTGATGGAACTTCCTCGCCAGATACTGGTACCTCGCTACCAACTCCTTCATCTTCGGATATGTCTGGCCTTGCTGTTACTTCTTCCTCTTGTTCTTCTTCTTGGGATGCTGAAGCTGATACTGTCTGTTCATCCTCGTTTTCCTTCTCAATTGATTCCTGGTTGTCAGAAATCGTTGGTGGATCTTCAGTTTCAAAAGTTTCCTTAAATAAAAGGAAAAAGTTCAAAAGTTTTAAATGTATAAATAATATTAAAAATCTTAAGAATAAAAATGAGTTTCATGTCTATAGAATTACATTTTATTTTAAAGCATTATTAATTGAGGGGCGTTAAATGTGTACTTAGTAAATCTGATCTGTCGCATGTAAGGAATAAATGTGAAACAGTATGTATTTTTTGGATTCATTATTTCGACGATTTGCAGCAAAAATGTCGTAATTCTCAACCTCTTTCAGATATATGTAGAAAAAAAGGCTGTAATTTCAAGCAATGGGGTCAGCCAGGAAATGGGTATGACTAGTGAGTGAGTGAAGGTCTTTAAAAGGATCAATGTTTTTACTTTTTATTCACTCAATTCAAATACCATTAAAAATTACTTAACAATTCAAATATGACTCATAAAAGTAATAATATTCTTAACTCAGAACTTCCAGATCCAAATACAGTAGTGGAGCTATGCTAATTTGTTTCTTTTCTTTAATTTCTCCGGTTTAGGATTTTTCTTTGCCGTCAGAATTCATCAAGTTTGAACTGACACGTTGAATTCTAAAGTTTCTGTCACACTACATTATACCGTCTCACAAGATCTTCATCTATCATTGCGGACCTAACAATAATATTATAACAAAAATCATTTAATTTTACGATTTTATTTAATACACTGACATTTTGATGAATTTTTACTATAATTCAGTGTCAGATGGAATGATCGCACCATAGGGATGGGCTCTGGTGAAGCATACGAGCTTCAGGATTCGATAAAATGCCATAAACACTTGGAATGGAGTCAAAATAGAGCCTTAATTAATGGGATAGAAAGGGGGATCATCCAATGGTATGACACTGTCAGATGGATGCGTTGGTGCCAAACTTCAGGAGAGAAAAAACTCCAAATGAGAATAAAGTAATGTGATCACAATGATATGAAAAGAATACCAATAAAAAAGTGTCGATTCATTCAGTGAATGGTGAGTTTATTTCTAAAGCTGCTTTATCTAAATTTAATTATTAATATATCACATTACAGAACTGCGTGTGGAAATTAAGAAGCCAAAGAAAACGATATTCTAAAAATGTCTGCACCCTTTATGACAATTATGAGGACCATCACCATATAGTGCTCGTGTGTGTAAATGGTTCCAGAAGATTTCTATTGAAAGACATGCAGAATCCGTTAAAATGTTAAGTCCATTATTATCGATGACCTGAGAAATATTTCTCAATTTCTGATTTTTGTAAAGAAATCTATGCAAAAATAAATTATTCGTCAACAATAGTAGTTTTCTTTACTCTGTGTTAACTGATATTCTAGAAATAACTTTGTATATGTTTTTATATTTGTTTGTTGGATAAAAGGTCTAAGTCTAATAGGCTTAATCTAGGTATTGCTTAATAAATAATTAAATAATCAAATGTAATTGTTAAATTCTCTCTTTTACTTAGAGTGAAGATGAAAGAACAAAAAATTGGTGAGAAATAGCTATCCTAAATAATCATTCTCTCTTTGCTATCCTTAATAATTAAGAACCGTACAACAGGAAGTAGTTCATTAAATTCAAGTCCAACTTCAGAAGTCCCCACCATAATGTCGGAAATTATACATCGTTTGGGGCTCGTGGATAGCCCCATATGCCCTTTATGTAACAATCCCGACATGGGGTTTTACTTTGTGAGCAGTGTTCTTCACTCAAAAATGCTCGCGATGAACTCAACTTAAAATCCAGTGAGCTGGTGCAGCGGATGGCTGCCCTTTATTGGACTGCTCGCCATTGAATGGCTTGATGCCAACACAAATCGGCATTGCAAAAAAAAGTTATCTTAGAAAAAAAATCGCAAAATATGGTAGGTACATAAAATTTAGAGTAATTCCACTTATGACTAATTTTTTCCTCAATTATTATAAAAAAATGCTGTACTACATGAAAGAGTTCCATAAAATTTGGCATTTTTATTATATGTTCAGCTGTTCTCTACAATGTATGGGTGGTGGAACCACTGGTAAAGCTGAAATAGCAGTATGTAATGTAAGCCAAATGTTGCAGCTTCCTCCTGGAGATTCACAAAATCAACTTTTCCGGCAATCATTATATAAGATATTGGGGATTCATTATTCCATTAGAACTCTTAGCCGGGAGCCTGAAACCACCTCTTATTGCTCTTTTTGTGCATCAGTGCCAATGAAATCAGGGTGAATTTTATCAGGGATCATGTGGTCTAGTCTAGATTACGCATCAAGGGTCAAGCTTTCGGGATTCACAACCAAGGTCTATTACTAATTGCTGCTTTTCTATTTCATTAAGAGTGCTTTGTTACTGCTAATGAAACCATCAAAGAGGAAGCGCCCCAAAGGGCGAAAATGTAAGCCAAATGATTAAACCAGTAGAGTAGATTTAAAAGAGGTTTGTAAATTAAATGAACTGTTATTCACGTTATTAATATTAATAAGTTATAAAGTTATGCTCATACTCGTGAGCCACTTTGCACCAAAAAGAAGCAATAGGTGATTAAATATGCACAATCCCCATGAAAATTCACTTCTCAATTAAGCGAGTTTGGACACTTATAGGGATGGTGCTTGTATCCATTTAAAAAATAAAAGCAGACCAATAATCTAAACCAGCCTGCCTGAAATTGCTTTTATCGATTGAGATATCACTTAGAATGGTGGAGTATCATTGGAAACGTTATATATATAATGTGTGTGTGTGTGTGTGTGTGTGTGTGTGTGTGTGTGAGAGAGAGAGAGAGAGAGAGAGAGTAAAAAAAACAGTAGCGTGTTCGCATGTTATTTTGAATTGAAGACCCACTTTGTCTGGATGGCTCAACCTATCCACTCTACTCGTAAGCCGCGGAATGTTATTTGTTCTTAAACATAAAACTATGGTCTCCTATCTTGGATATTTTTTCAACAATATAATATACTTATATGTCAATCCTTACGACCGGCCATTATTACAAAATAATTGCAATTCTGGCTATCAATAATACCCATTTAGAGTAATTTTATCTAAATTCTGTCTCAAAGACTGAATATAAAATATTTTATTCCTTATTTAACATAAAATATTTGTATTAACTAATCGAGGCTTAATTAGTTTGTCAAATATCTTGTAATTATTTATTTATTGTTTTAAAATATAATATACAATGTAAAGCAAAAATTGAGTTTAAAATTTTTTACAACAATTCCACTATCGACACTGTCGTACAGATATAAAAGAAAAATTTACATTCTATGGATAAATAAATTCAGTAACAAAAGCTTTCAGTTTTAATTCACAAATAATACAACAATATTAGAATGTATGGATGGACCCACAATGCTGGGTAACATCTGGGATTAAATAACATCCGTAAATAAATCAACAACAGTCAACAAGTGTAGTGCGTACCGTTTTCTTGATTGACAACATATAGCAGCAGATTCTCCGTTATCATGAGATCCAAGATTTAAATCTTTTATTTCCTAACCACATGTTTATAATAGTAGATTTTCTTTTATAAAGAATTGAATAAATAAATGTCAAAATAAATTATCTTGTTATATTGATTCAATTATTCTACTAGATTTTTTTCGTGCAGTTCAATCTATTATCCGACCAACTAGTTCAATCAACAATTAAATGTGCTAGAAAATGAATATTAAAACTGTGATAATTCAAACAGGATTCTAACTAAATAAAAACCAAAAATCTACAATATGATGGATTGCTGTAGCTGAATTTGGACTAGCTACTTTAATAGGAATGTGGGCATCTCTGCTGAATATCCTCAAACTTGCGCTAATATCACCACCATTCTTATAACACAAATATACACAAGAGTTTATTTCCTACAAATGTTTTTACTTTGTGTAAATTGCTAACTTTTCTTTTTCGCTTACAGTAAAGATTAAATAAAAATCTGATGAAAAATAGCCAGAAGGCTCTCTATTTTTTTTTTTTATTCTTAACATAAGTCCCATACAGTATAGGAAATAGCAATATAAAGTAAAGTCTTATGTCAGAAATAGAGTGCAGCAACTTGTTTAGAAATCCACAGGCAGAACTCTAGCTAATCACTATCCTCATGAATCATACATATCACCATCACCATCATACATATACGAAGATATATACATATAGTAAGCAAGTAAGATTGTTTCAGTTAGCACTGTATACTCCAGCTTATTTAATTATACTGAATCAAATTGTACCACACACTTTTGTATTCACACTTCAGCTTCATTTCAATATAAAACTATTAAATTTCCCAATTACAGATACCCTCAATTAATTACGCAGGAAATCATAAATCGCAATATACTTTGGTATAATGCAATTAAATAATATTATTTCTAAATATGAATTGGAAATGAATTTTAATTTAAACAATACAGAGTTATGTTAAAACTTCATCTAATTTAAAACTGATCCAGCCCAAATTAACTTATTCTTTTAGACAGGAATGTATCTCAAGAGCAATGAATTCATCATCAGGTAGATTTTACAAAGAATTAATCTTAATGTTGATTATATGAATGACGAACTGCCAACAAATTACATCAGCTGGATAATTAAGGCTACGGGAGAGTTAATGTATTTGAATTGTAATGTTCTTAGAGAGCCGTCGAGGCATATGTGTTCTCTGTGTAATATGTCTGAGATTGAAAACTTATACCACCTTTTTGCTGTATATCCCTGCCTCAAAGAATTTGGACTGAGATATTTTAATAAGTTTAGCCTCTCTTTGGAAGAGGTAATGCTGTATTTAAATGGATTTAGAGGATGGTTACCTCTAATTAGATATTGTAGAGAGGCCTGGAAATATAGATACAGTCTTACATCTGAATTTAATTACTAATAAACTAATTACTAATATTTGTTTAAATTTTGCCTAGTCACTTTCTTTAAATAAAAATTGCATACAACAATTTGGTGAAATCAATTAAATTAATTAAATAATTTGGTAAATTTATTTATATAGTTCATTCATTTAGTTTTTTACTGATTGTTTGTTTATTTATCTATTGCTACACTGTTTCATTATATTTTAAGGCGAAGATGTTATTTTTTGTTGTAAAAGCACAAACACCACTGATGGACTACGACCAAGCGTAGTCTTTGTAAATATTTTCTTTTTATGTATAGGTGTACATTAATTATTGTAATAATAAAGGTATTATCTATCTATCTATCTATCTATCTATCTATCTATCTATCTATCTATCTATCTATCTATCTATCTATCTATCTATAGTAAGCAAGTATATGCAAAGGCCACAAAACACATCTACTAGGTCGCATTGGACTCAAGCGCCTCTAACAAAAGGATTTCGGAAAATAGATAAATGTCATTATTGTACTTTCACTTCAGCTAACTGCAGCTAACTTGTTCCTGTTAGTTTGTAGAATGATCTATTCCTCCCCAAGGACATAAAATTAATGTCAAAACCATCTAAAAAATGAAGAACTAGAACGCACTGGAAGAAAAAAATCTAAACGGAATAACCAAGCATAGCTATTTCATGAACCAAGATTCATAAAAGAGCTCCAATTTTTTGTAATTACATATTATAATACTCGTACTTCTGCTTAGACCTGGCGGTAGACGGTTTCACTTAGAACAGGCTCTTTCTAACCAGAAGAGCTAATAATAAACTTTAAAAGGTCTTTTCTTTTTTTTTTATAATTAAAATAGCAGGATTTTTCTCTCTCCCTTGTTGTGTGCGTACGTGTGTGTATGAACTAAATATCTCAAACAAACGAAAAATCGCAAAAAGCGATTTTCAAGCAAATTTTATGTTCATCAAAGTATTTCCTAAAAAAAATTTTACTCAGGGAACCTCAACATAACTGCTAGTGAAAATTCAATTTTAAATTTTCTTTCAGCAATAGGAGGAAAGTAAAATTGACTTTTTCTAGTTTGATAAATAAAAATGTAATTTCGCAAATACTTGAATCCAAGTCAACTGAGAGCTAATGATTAAATAATGTGACTTTCATTGAAAATTTTGATATATTTATAGTTTTTTTTGCTTTTGTTTAATGTAAGGAAGTATTAATGAAAACTAAGACTATATGATTAATTTCCATTTGATGATGGCTTTAGACTATTATATAAGCATAAAACTTAAACCTAACAGTGACTCATCAAGAACTTTTTCCCTTCTATTTATATCACTATCTATATTGAATTCTGTGCAAGAAAAAAGAAAAAAAACAACCTCAATGACGCAACCTATATAACATGGAGATATGTTCGTGCTTTTTACCAGACCACACAGTGTCAGATTGATATTGATCTGTTTGTATTATTTATATTGCATTTCACACTAATATCAGACAAATCCTATTTAAAAAATAAAAAAAGATTTGTCTAAAATTAAATCAATCTATGTATAGTGTTTTTCACAAATAGGTCAGTGTGTGTAAGTAGGTTAACAGCATTACTCAAAAATAAAAATTCGCAGAAACTTCATTCTGGGGATCCAACGAATGGTATCGTTGAAAATTAGTAAACCGGAAGTTCCACTTTATTAAATGATTTTTTTTTCAATTTTCTCGATTTTTTGTTTTTCGAAATTGGCTCCTGTGATTTTGTTTAAATTTGGAATACTCAACAAATAGACGTAATTCTATAGAAAATAAAATTATCTTACTCTACAAAAATTGAACTTTTTAATTCCGTCTGCAGGTCGGTTATAAGTTGCGCAGTTCTGGTTTGGGTTTGGTGATGGCAGAAATTCGTTGAAGTTGAAAAACTATTATACTTTTTTATTAAAGAATTATTTAGAGCTCCATTTACACATGATATGAAACAAAGGAAGGAAAAACACTTAGGTGACATTTTTTACGAGCGTCGTACTTTTAAGCGTTCCTTTTGAAGATACTAATTTCGAAATATAATACTGCCAACAAATTTTATTAGAAGAATTAAATGTATTTCTAAAATGTCAAGTTTAAAGAAAATTCGTTAAACAGACGTACGTTATTACTGAATGGATAATTTTCGCGATTTCACTGAAAACAGCTTCAATAATATTTAACTTGGTAAACACACAAAACACTAAGAACATCTATCATTCTTTAAAGGATAGTTTCCCCCAAAAATTGTTCTAACGCTGTGATTTTAATGAAAACCAACACGTATATGATTAATTTCCAATTGATGATGGCTTTAGATTATTATATAAGCATTAAAACCTAACAGTGATTCATCAAGAACTTTTTCGCTTTCTCTAAGGTACCATTTCAGTTTAATGTACAGTTCATTCATCCATTAAGGACTGTAAATAAATCCAAAAGTTCTAGAATCGAAGAAACTTGCAGTAAGTGTTTTTACACCAGATTTGTTTTCAGTAGTTTCAATTTTGGAATCTTCTGCAATTTTATGCGGAACTGACAGAAATAACTATTTTCTATAATTTGTATAATAAAATTAAATCTTTTACCTGGGGCGATTCAGCTGACATAGTTTCTTGTTGTTCCGGATCTTTGCCACCTAACAGTTTCCAATCCCATGATGGTGGAAATATATGTGCAGTTCTAGGCGCTTCCGGAATAACGGTAAGAAGTTTAGGACCATCCAATTCTGCAGGTTTGCCATGATAATATGAAGGAGTATTACCTCTCTGTAATATAAAAAAATTGTAAAACTTATTCTTCGTGAACACATAATAAAGATAGATATCATTCTTTTGTAAAGACAAATTATTTTAGATTTATTTATTTATTTCTATTCAATGCAGTTTTTTGCAACATGAATAAAATCTTTAATAATAAATGGAAAACTGAAAGGAACAACATTAACCTTATCTTCTAGATGATCTATACTTCCACTGTCCACTAAGAACTGGAACATTTCACCTTGATCTTTAAGTGCAGCAGCATAATGTAATGGTGTCCTATCTAAAGAGTCTTTCATATTAGCCGCATCTGGAGCTTTACGCAATATTGCCTTAGCAATGTCCATATGACCAAGTCCGGCTGCCTATAAACATAATAAACATACGAATATCAATAATTTTTCTTTCTATTTGTTTAATTAGTAGTCTAAAGATATATTCTTTTATTCCAATTGTTTTCAGAAGAGATGAGCCTTTTTTTTTTAGACAATTATTCTGTTTTTTCAGAAAACGGTTTCGCTTATAATTGACTCCATTAATGCTTAAACTATTATATTAATTGAATAAATAAAGAAGAGCTATTAAATGATTTGGAAAACTTATCTACAATTCTAAAAATTAATATGAATTTCCTTTCACCCTCTTCTGTGGGGAGTTGGCAACCAAGCCTACCCCACTGCGACCTCCATGGGTCTATTGTGGCACTTTCACCTTCTTAAACAACTGTAGTGGAAAATTATTTTTTACATTTTTGAAATGCATGCATTTTTTTTAAAAAGAGATATAAAAAAACTGGCAAGGCACTTATACGATTTCTTTAACTGCATTCCTTAAAACCCTTTAATAATTTTCATCAAACCCAGTATTTTTGCAACATATTTTTCAGACTTAATGGAGTAGGGGAAAGCATAAAGACCCGCATTTCCAAAACTCCATAAAATACCCTTTTCTAGACAAAAATGATAGATATTTATATTTTTTTACTATGCATATTAAGTTTATAATAGATATTGAAGCTATTTTCATTACAACTGAAAACAAAAAAATTCAAACCAGTAAAGTTGCCCTGCCAGTTAATCGATTTCCTTTAAATCTGGAATTTTAGCAACATAATTAATTCTCTTATAATCGCTCCTCCAGAACCTATTAAATCAATTTTCTCAGAAAAATGTTTCAAATAAAATTGTTAAAACAAAATTGTTGCACAATCAAAACATTGTGTTCAGGTTGAGAAAGCGTCAGTGATTTGATGTAACCGACTTTTCAGCAACAATGAATATTCTTAGTTGTTAGTTTGAGTTATAAACCAAAAGAATTCTATAAAATAGGCAAGCAGTAGTAATCCCGTCGCTGCTTGACGAATTCTTTAATTGTATGAAAAGTCTGAAGAGGGCGGATAAACAGTATAGTATTTCCATTATAATAACTAAAAGACGTCCTTTGCTTAGCGGGATTGTCCGGAGATGTTCAGATAGTGCTTGCTGAATTGGAGTTCTACCTCTATGCCGAAAGAAGTGTCACTAATTTGACAATAAGTACAAGGAAAGTAAATCATATATTAAGTGACAAAGCACGATGTAATTCACTTACATCATTTTCTCTTACTACAATTCTTAAATTTAAATTTGTTCCTTCCAACAAATTCTATTCAACTTCTGAGTTCTTCCAGAATTCTCCTATTACCGTCATTTTTTTATACGGGCAGCAATTATTTCAAGTTTAAAGAGAATCTTTAAAAAAATTTTCAGCCTAAGAGAGCCCCCGGAATCGTATATTTAAAAATTTTTGAAAAAATTGGACAAAAATGCATTCACTTTCATTAAAGAATTTACCTTATGTAGAGGTGTAAGTCCATTTACATCTTTACTCAGTAGAATATCCTTTGGAACTGGATCATCAGATCTTGACACTAGCAATTCTAGATCATTATTTACAGCAGCTGCATGGATATCTTTAATGGAGCCCTATAAGAAAAATACTTTAAGTAAGAAAAATACTTAACCAAGTAACAAAAACCTAATTATATCTACAAAAGCAGAATATTATATTAACTGACTAAATGATAGAAATTTGGAAAATAGGTACTAAGGAAGTCTGATAAATACATAAATCTAAAACAATAAAAAATACAACTGTCTTATGGAAGGCAATAAAGTAAACTGACAATATTATTGGTTTCTAAAAATATAAAGGTTATTTCATTCTGTATTGGACTGATATTTCCAAACTTATAATTAAATATTAATCAATTCTGCAACCATTATAGAGGTGGAATTTCTTCTTGTATTTATGATTTTTTTTAAGAAACTAATAAATAACAAAAGTGAATTATTTTGTGAACAAAATTATTATTTTGGTAGTTTAAAGGTTTCTTGGCGCATAACTAGTGAATTTTAATGCTTAAATTTAGAACTAAATGAATTTTCACTTAAGGGAATTTTTTCAGACTTATTAAAATTATTTACTTAGATCAGCAGTACCCGATATATTTTTCATGAATCGATTCATTTTAATAATAATTCTTTTTCATCAAGCATCTAAGAGAAAAATGGATATTCAAATGTGAGCAAAATAAAACTCACTTCTTCCTTATACCAACGTTTCTGTATTAAATTTAATACTTTCTTCAGAATAAAACAGTGAATGTGGAGGATATTATGATGGTCATGAGCAATGCATCATTATTCGTAGTTTTATCCTAAAGAAGGCAATAAATTTGCCAAAAGGTCAGTATAAAGAAGAAGTGAATTTTATCTCATCGCATATCGATATCCATCTACATAAATATAATCTGAAGTTATTTCAGTAACAAAAAGCTAACTTCTGGGAATGATTGTTTGGACAAAAAAAAAAAAAGTCTGAAATTGCTTCTTGGAGAGTCATTTCATGAAAAACAACAGAGTCACGTTGCTAATAGAATCTTGGAAACGCGAATCTGCGGAAATGAATGCGCAGTTGCATTACATGATACAATAGCTAGTATCGGTCATATTATTGCAATCCTTCTCGTGTTTCATGCCAACTATGAGCAATTCAAAATGATATTGCGATAATAAGAAATTTCGCCAGGACTGAAATTCATCTGCCATCCGGGATTAGTTAGCAAGAAACAGTAGTGCTCTACTGAGATTCACAACAAAATCTCCTTCTTTTCTGTTTGTTTTAAATTAATAAAAACCAAGATAGAGGAGATTTTTCGGGCATGACAGATACTCATATATCCAAATGGATTTTATTGAAGCTAGGCCGTTTTCCCCTGAAATCCCTTTTCAGGTCAATGGACTGTATGAAGTGCTCATTCAACACTTCAAAGATGGATTACTTATCCCTAGAGGGTAGCTTGATCAGGTAATAAAATTATATATAAATATCTGAAATCATAGAAGAAACTAACCATTATATATGGGACTGCATTTAAAAATCTCCTAACTAATGGGTTTGTACTGGTTTCCGTTCTTAATCTATCACCCATTCCTTCCCATAGAACTTTTTGCAACCTGCCCAGATCTTTATCGTGGATCCATATTCTAATTGTTGATGGTTTCACTATCATATCTAAAATAAAAAGAAGTAATCGGTTAGTATTTAATTTATTAAAAGATAACAAACAAGCATAATATTAAAACATCTGGTATTTTTCCGTCGTATCATGCATATTTCTGCTATTCCTGACCGGTTTGATTTTCATCCATTATCAGATATATTCAATCAACATGCCAACAAGTGTAGTGTGTAACTGAAACATTACGTTGAAGTAAACTCTCTGCGCGAACTTGATAAATTTACTCTGAAAGATGGATGAAAATCCGAAACCGGTCAGGAATAAGAGAAATTTGCATGCTAAGACGGATAGAATACCAGATGACATTCAGCACTGCGGACCCATCCACACATTCATTCAATATATTAAAACCTTCATTGAAAAGAAAAATAATTTAAAAGCTTTATAAATTATCTTATTAGAAAAAATTCTCTTTGAAATTCGTAAATGAAATTACATGGTATATTTCATTCACTGATTACAAATCGATACCTTCTACAAATGGTCTCATTTGATCAATTTGATATTTCATAAAAATACACCAGATTACAAATGAAATTAATAAGCATTAAAACTGAAATTTTGAATGTTGTGAACATTAATAGATATGATATTCATTAAATAATAGTACAAAATTATATATAAAGGTGTTATATATTAATTTATATATAAAAAAAAATTTCTGGTGTGAAAAACTCACAATTCCTTTCCGTTAATATAATTTTTCGAGATAAGGAAAATATTTCTTTATGTTGGAACTTTAACTTAATCATTAGTTCTCCTTGATATAATAAGTTGGTAGAACTGTACAGAATAAGGAATAATGACAGTTTAGGTTACAAGCATTTTCACACTACCTAGGAAACCATAAACTAAATTTCCCGGAAAAAGACTTTAATAGAAATTATAATAATAATAATAAATTTATTTATCATATTCTTAACTGTAGGTTTTATAACTGCAACAAAATCATGAGCTAATTTTTTCACTTTTCAGAATTCTTTTAGAAGTAATTGAAACTTGTACTCTATATGAAAAATTCAAACTTGATATCTTTTAATTATCTATCACAACAATATGACATGAAGCAATAACTAAAGTAGAAATTAACCGATTTTTGTTTTGTTTACTTTGGCTCGAACATTTCGAAATCTAAAATCAATGAATTTTTTTTTTTTAAATTAGGCTCTCCTCTAATATTCAATTTTCCCTGGATATAAAAACGTAGATATAATAAAAAATGACTCATCAAAGCAAATATGTCAATATTAACGATTGAACCATTATTAGGAAATGTACATTGGCGATCTGATAATTCAACTTGACCTGTACTATTTTTTTTTTAGGTTAGATTTGTATTGTACCTCCCAACTTTTTGTAACAATACAGCTCGTTTAGCTGAGTTATTAATAATTAAAAATAAAAATATTTACATTTGTATGCTGGATTAAATAAATTATCAAGTGAAACAATTTGTTTAACTTTTACAAGCCAATATTTTGTTTAAGTCTTCCAATATACAGATATTACTCTTTCAGGATTCCGCGGTCATGTAAAACACTTAGGTCTTCTTCGGGTTGATGAGACCGCGTCAATGGTTTGTTATAAAACCGAAGTTTCGCACATATTACAATAGGCTTCTTCAGGGAAGTCGCCTCTAAAGTTATGGCCTATTTTAATATAGGCAAAACATCAGTTTATAACAAACCACTGATGCGGTCACAACCTGAAATTGCGGTGATTTACAATACATATTACTACAAATAGGAAAAAATTCTTCGTACAATTTAGCACTCATATTATTAATGGGGAAATTCATTTAGCGGAGGAAGTATGCGATTGTCCCAGATTTACGAAATTGAGTTTTCAGGAGAAATACTATTTTTGAGTTTTTTGGTTGAAAAAAAACAAAAAACGGTTTTCAATGAATCGCGTGTATATATATATATTAATTCAAGAGCGACAAGAAAAAAATTTGCGTTTTTGGCTGTTTTACTTCATTATTATTCAAAGTATAATCCTTTTTTTTTTAATTTAAGGCGCTTCAACATCGATGGTCATTGGCGCCCGGAGCATCTCAGTGCACTGCCGGGCTCCGGACAGTAAGCTTGTAGGGGTTCCTAGGAATATCATCCATTGTTATTCATCATTTCGGTACGTTTTTTTGCTAGTAATTCAATTCCTCTTTGGTAGCACGAAGATTCAATACAAGCTGTTTTCATCTCCTCTTCCAGAGTAAAATTTTTACCCCGCAAAAAAATGAGCCAGGATCAAAATAAATGGTAATTTGAAGGAACGAGGTCTGGGCTACAAGAAGGATGAGGAAAAAAATTCAAACTCCAGCTCATTAATTTTTGAGGCAGTTTGACGCGAAGTGTTACATTATCTTGCTACAGAAGAACTTTTTTCTGTTGATATCCAATTGTAGAAGTTGTTGGCCGTTAGAAATGTTCTGTTGACTAAAAAGCGGCTCTTTTCGGCCAGAACAGTTGTGCTGAAGAGAGTTCAGATGTGATAACTCGCCCATCAGGAACCAATTCGAAATGCAACACTCCTTCGAACGTCACCACACGAATAGCATTATCTTTTTCGCAAACTTTTTCCTTTGAGACACAGAAAGAGCAGACTGGCCCGGGATAACCCATTGTTTTTGCTTGTTTAGGTTGATTAAAGTATACGCAATTTTGATCGCAAGTGACAATTCGCTTTATAAAGCGAAAGTCACTTCGATTTTTTTAAGAAGAGTATGATACACTCTGTTTTTTTTTTTTTTTTTTTTTTTTTTTTTTTTTTTTTTTTGGCGCATCGACAACTCCTGATTAATGTTGTTTCTATTTAATAGGCATTTGTAAATTTTGTTTCTCTAAAAATAGAAATATCAATGAGTGGAATTGTGAAGATTAAATACGGTTTGTTATAAAATTTACACTGCTGTTATTACATAATCTATTTTACTATCTTATTTTAAATGTTATTGCGTATAGAACTGATATTTAATTTTGAATAATTAAATAATAATATGCTAACATATTATGGGATAACAAAGAAATCATAAGAAAATGTAAAAGATTATATTGTAAAACAATAAAATTATGTACCTATTCACAACCATACTTTCTGGATGACCGCATATAAACATACAAACATGCTCCTTTTTTGTGCGTTTTTACGTGTTTGATTGTGGTTTGGTAAATTATATGGTTATTGCGTTTTTTGTTATTGTAATTGTGGGAAGAGTGTGTCAAATATGGTTTCAGAAGTAAATTTTATTTGTTCGTTTATTAAGTTTTCTTTGGATATCTTTTATATTTCGCATTTTTTCAAGTCTGTCAATGGTTATATTTTTATGCCCGAGTGTATTATACATTAATAATATCATTGGGGTTTATGTTCGTTTAGTTGGTTGGCATAGTTAGAAACAGTTCTGCAATATTTATAAAATCGGATGTGGCCCGAAAAACTTTTCCTTGATCTTCTGCCAGTTTGGCCAATGTATGTACCTCAACAATTTGGACAAATGAGTTTGTAAATACTGTTGTTGTCATATAAGATAGTAGTCTCAATAAGTGTGGGAGTATTACTTATATAGATTTTAAGTCTTACTTACATATTATAAAGACTTACGGATATTGTCCCGCAACTTTTTCACGGTTCTCGAAAACGGCTTACAGAGGATCACTTGGTTTTCGTTAAACTTTGTACATAACTACACACCTACAAATATTATTTTAATTTATTAATTTGGAACAATAGATTTTAGGTGTGTTCTGAAAAAACTGAGACATTTGGGCTTCGCTCTATAATGCCTCGTCATACAAAACATGGTTTCATTAACTTGTGGAAGTTAAAGGAACTAAAGTAACTTCTATCTTTAAGAAAATGATCAATATGAGAGAATTACTGCAAACTCATGTATAACAGATTTTTTTTTACTGCAGCTAGCAAAAGCTTATTTTAAGATAGTTAACGATTTTGTGAACAACTGAATTAAAACTTTCAACAAAATATATATGATTTTGAATAATTAATCGGATTTCTTATTCGATGAAGAGATACCTTCATTTTTAAAAAAATCGAATATTACTGTTACTTATAGGTTAAACTAGTGTAGTAGTTAATAATGGCTATCGATGAAGATATTAACTAAAATTAGCGAAAGTCAAAAGTTTTAATACCATGTCGTTAGATTAATGACTTTTCTGCATACTTTTATTAGTATCATTATTGCAGAGAAATTATTAACAAAAAAAAAGGCCTAGAAAAATAATGAATAATGAAGAGAAAAATTAATATGATAGTTGGAATTAAATGACATAAAGTCCTAATATAATATGTATATAAAACTTTATTATACAGTATAGACGAGCTTACGATCGGGGAGCCAGGTTATTTTCAAGATAACTAAACTAGATTACAACAACATAGCAGGTTACAGTACAGTAGGTAACCTATCATCAAACCGTAACCTGCTATGATGTTATAATATAGTTGTGTTATCTTGAGAATGAGCTGGCTCCCAGATCGAAAGCTCGATACTGGATGATAAAGTGTTTTATACATATTATATTGTGGCTTTTTGTCATTTAATTTCAACTATCATATTTTGTAAAAAGTTTTTTAGGCCCAATAAACAAAACAAAGTTATAGAAAAATTAATGTAAAAGTTTTGCATTGAAAGAAAATGTTGAAAGTCAATAGAAGTTTTTGGTCGTTCGAAATATAGTTGATAACTATTAACTTCCATATATATGAAAAAAACCAAACTTTCTAAACCAGATTTCTTTCACAAAGCTACGGAATAAATGGAGGAATACTTTACTTACATATGTATATCTCCTCATAAAAAAATGATATAAAATAAATCCTTTACTTGTCAAACCCCAAACTGGATGAGTATGAAATTAGAAAGCCAGAGTTGATTCACAACTAGAGAGCTAATTGAAGCTATACATACTTCTGATGACAATGTGGTGACAAATAATCCAATCTGTTTTCTCTTAGACCAATTCTCAAAGTTCTAATTGGTAATGTACTTGTAAGTGTAAATTGCTAATTAATATTTAATAGAGTTAAATATTAAAAGTAGGAATTTTACTAAATATTTAGTTAATTCCCACCAGATAATGAACGCCCCCGTATAGATATTTTGAAGCAGCACTTTAGAGAAGCCTGAGATCAGCGCCCTTCTTGAACACCTCAAAAATTTTCAAATAAAAGTGATATATATATATATATGTGTGTGTATGTAGATACTAAATCCTTTGAAGTATATCTTAGCAGCCTTTTAACTAAATTTACTAACTAAACATTATTTAGGGGATTTCAAAACTGTATTTCCGGTTTGACACAATCGTAATACTTCCTCTTACAACAGTTAGAGAAAATAATAATCAAACTCAATCCAAGAAACTTTATAATGATTAGAATATTATAAAAAAAAAAAAAAAATCAACTTTTTAGACCAATGAAAATACTAGTCTATCGCTCTCTCTTTATTTATATATCTCAGGTGGTATAAAAAAAAAAAATTGACAAGTGACAGAAGTTCAGTTCATTATTTTCTTCTTTTTTTTTCTATTTGGTAGCTATAAAAGAGCTTTTTTTCAGTAAGTTATGCAATCTATTGTGACATGCAACTGCGTGCAACACAAAAGCTACTACAACCTCAATATAAATGGTAAAAAAGGAAAAAAATAAAGATACAGACTTGTGGCAAGAATTTAGAAGATAGCAAAATGAACAAAAAAACAATCAAATAAATACTGCACCCCAGACTATTTAATAGTTAATTGCAAGAACTCAATTATTTTTTTTATTATTATTATTAGTCAAACATTTTCTTTTCTTTTTAAACAAACCAAAAAAGTTTAGATCGTGTTATTCTTAATTGATTTTACTTATACAATGGTAGGTAATAAGACTTTAATTAGAAAACTTATTTCTTTGACAGTTATGATTTGTGTGAATTTTTTGTTGTTTTTTTTAGCTATTCTGGTAACATTCACTTTATAGTCTTGAAAAAACTCATGTCTTATACTCTATTTTTTAAAAAAACATAAACATAATTAACCTAAATTAAACAATGAAATTGGGTTAAATCCTTGACAAAATAGTTAAAATTGTCACTTTGGGCTACAAGTATCCTGGTATACAGAATCCTGAGAAATAATCGAACTAATCCGATAGCCAAGCGGCTTTGAAAGTAATGGCAATATACTGGGAATTAAAGCTATAGAGATTGTAGATAGATTAAATAACATTAAAGACAATGTTGTAAATTGGATGTTGAGGTTCGGTCATACAAAAGAACTCTTTTTTTTTAATTTTCTACCGACGTTTCGGCAAATTTATTTGTACAGGGTCTGTACAAAGGATTTAAACAAATCAATAAAAAAAATAGAAACAACATAAAATATGAACTTATATTTTCAAACTATTATTGTAGAACAGATTAATATTAAACTAAATCATAACTATTATGTGACAATATGTGGCATATATAAGAGTAAAGTATGGAAATAACTTAGGAAATGTACTTACAAAAATTTTCAGTTAGAATTCCACTAGTACTTAATCTAGTTTAACCTGTGACATACCATCACCAAGTGTTACGGACATTGGACGGGTCAAGGTTTATAAAGGGCTAGGAGAGCGGATGGGAAACCGTGTCTTATTAGTCTGTATGTTGTTTTGAAAATTCCAGAGAGATTGTTATAGCTGAGGGATAGGTTTTTGGTGTTTGTTCTATAATTGATAGATCATTTATCTTTTTTAATATAAATCACTTCCAATATATTTCTTTTTTTATTATAATTGCTGATGGAGAGAATTTTAGTGTTTTCTATGTCAAATTCATGTTTGTATTGTATGCAATGTTTCGTTAGTGCTGTAGTCATGTCAGTCGGTTTTTTAGTTTTACAGTCGTATTTTGTTGGTACAGTCTATTTTTTAAATATTGAGATGTTTGTGCTAGGTATCTGTAGCTGGGCATTGTAAACAATTTATTTTATAAATTATATATGATAATAAAGTAGTAGGTGTGGGGTCTTTCAGTTTAGAAAAGAGTTTATTTAGAGGACTGGAATTTTCGGTCATTTGTATGACCGAACCTCAACATCCAATTTACAACATTGAATACAGCGGTCGTAACTAACACCAAAAACATTAAATAGAATTAGAAATAGTATGCTTCCATTTAACAGGTTTTTTTTTTTTCAGTTTTCGCGGCTTTCTCTATAAATACATCAACGAATTTCATTAAATTAGTAACTAACTGTGAATATACAAATCTATCTATCATTTTCGTTTGAAACTTTGTATGAAAAAATTCATTTATAGAAGTTTTGGAGAATGGGAAGAGGTTCTGCTTTCTTCAAAAAAAAAAAGCTATTTTTATTAAAGTTTAGATTCTTCTAATGATATAAAACTGAAGACAAACATTTATTAATAATTAAGTTGCAAGAAAACTTGTCCCTTAAATCTTGTAAACTACAATAAGAGAAGTGGTGTGGGTGTTTCATACTAGATTTATTTATAAATAGTTTATAATGACTATCACATTGGAAACAATACATAGAAAATCAGGGCGAGGGGAAAAAATATATTTCCGGTAGTGTTTTCTTTTTCTTTACAAAGTATTGAATAATTTATGTAAAAACACTATCATTGCATGATATGTTTGTGTTTATGCATGTATGTTGTGGTTAAATCAATAAATATTTGAACATATTGATTTTTGTTATTACCTACTGAAAGTCAACAGCCTCGGTGAATCATTTAAACATTAACCCGTTCATACTTGATAATCGATTGAGGTTTTTTTTTTATTTTTTTTTTTTATTTTACTTAACGTCTCTTCTTTAAAAGCCTCTTTTATTGTGACTCTTATACTATGAATCTTCACTGAATAAAAATTATGATAAAAAAAAAATATGAAAATCGATATAAATACAAACCTTTCAACTAATATGATATAATTATAAGTTACATCTTTTTGCATTTATATTTACTTTCAGTAACGATTAAACAATTATGTCGTGAAGGCTTTTTAAATTGGTCAGTATGTCAGTAGTTTAACAATGCTGAATATGATTAAAATACATAAGTACCTATAAAATTTAAAATCAGGTTTATTTGTAGATCTGGATATTGGAACAACTAACTTTAATTGAGATTATGTCCGTCAAAATATGTATCTTATGACTGGTTCTGAGAGATTTCTATACATCAACAGAGTGTGGATTGTAATAATTTAACGGTGTAACAAAGTCTTTGCGTTTTTCACCTTACAATTCAAAAATTGTTTGTTTATTCACGTACTAAGCTTACTTCTCGAAATATAGGCCATTTTCTACAACTTGAACCTATCTGTGAGCCAACAATTCGATGTCCTTCCGATACCTGGAGTTATCTTTGGATGCAAAAAACTTCAAATTAATCCCCTATTCACACCTCCTCCGTATTTGTAAATTTTTTACCATGTAAAAAGTGTAAAAAGCGGAACAGATTGTAATCAGAGGGTGCCAAATCTGGGCTGTAAGCTGCGTGATGGAGGAGCTCAAAATTAAAATCTTCGATTACTGAGAACGTTTGACGTGTCATGTGCGGCCTTGCGTTGTATTGTTGAAGGTGTACACTTTTTCAATTAATTCAAGACGGATATTTTTTTGCAGCCAAAACGGAGTGTACACGTTCTAGCTGAGTAGAGTAGAGTTCGGATGTAATTGCACGACGGTCAGGAAAAAACCACAGGATCACTTTTTTCTCAAATCTTTTTTTTAGGTGACGGTACAGCTGGTTGGCCTGATCTAATTCATTGTTTTTGTTTGTTCGTTGTCAAATAAACCCACTTTCCTTTGCAAGCAATAATAAGTTTGATGAAATAAAAATCACTCGGGTTTTGAAATGGGGTTTTACAGACTTCAACTCGGCGTGTGGCTTGTTAGGGCGTAAATTGATGTGGATATTTCAGCAACTTCTAGGAACTATGGCGACTGCTCAAAGGTGGCGGTTTATGGTTGAGTGGGGCACGCACAATTCACCTAAAAGTTATCTGGTGCTAGTGCAAGGATCCACCTCTATAGCTGCCGCCAGAAGTGCTGAATTTAAGGAGAGAGGATGTCTTGGATGAAACTTACTTTCCAGGCTCATATAACCCTCGCTAAGTGTTTTGAACGAGATCTGTGCAGCCCGTGATTTGTACAGAACCGTCCTTCTCTACTCATTAATTTGGAGGCGGCGTTTGTGGCTGTAGCCTTTTTCAAAGTAGGATGCAAAATGGCCGGAATTTCTAGATTCAACTAGGTCATTTCTTAAGTCGCTCACTCAATCGCACTTTCCACAAGCTGACAGAAGCATAAACTGAAAGTAAATGGGGTATCTAATAAAAAAACTTTTGGTAAAGTATTGTACAGTAAAGTAACTTTTAGTAAAGTACTGCTGAGGTTTAAAAGAAAAAACAACGCACAGACTTTTGTTTCATCCCAGCCTATATGAAGAAACATTGACTCTCACATTTCAAACACGTATCATCCGACAGATATTGCCAATTATATACTTAAAATTTCTATACAAACTTGATGCCAAGTCTGTTAAGACAGATGAAGTACCGAAACCGGATAAACCAAAGAATCATGTGCTTTGACGGACACAATTTCTGATAATGTCTAGCAATGCGGATCCAGGCGCCAATTCAACTACTTTAGTATTTACTCGCTTTTACTCATACTGAAAAGGGAAGTTGGGAATGAATTAAAGGTTAAGGGAAAGAGAGGGTTATTAAAAAATTTATTGCACATTTTGAAGTGACAGTGTATAAACGTCATTGACCCGCAATAACTCCCATAAAATATTTTTCGGAGAAATAACTTGAAAAAAAAAAAAAAACCTGATGTGAAACACTCACACTACTTTCTCTTACTCTCATTAATAAACTTTAATCAAGAAATCTTCTCCAAAATTGCAACGTTACAATGTTTAGATGGGCTGGCCGTAAAAATGTATCTGAGCGGCTTTATGTGGAGCGGTTAAAGCCTAGAAAGTATGTGCAAATTTAAATTATCCGATTTACCAGTTTACCGATTTTCTATCAATGTTTCTAAAAAAAAGTAAAGTAAAGTAAAATAATGCCTAGTTTTTCAGACGGGCTTAACGTCCAACTACCAAATTAGGTGTCGTGGACGGGGGCTTCGGAAGTACCTACTTTACTGTTAACATTTTTCATACCGATATAAAATTTAGCAGTTATACGCGCGGGACTCGAACTGGGGTCCTCCCACTTACAAGTCCGTGATCATAACCACTACACCAACACCCGCCCCTACGTAATATGTATTAATATTATGTAGGTGTTAAAAACCTTATATTTTACTAAGGAGGTACTTTAAAGGAAAGCTTAACGCTACTATTATAAGCCCCCAGAACCCCCAAAAAATCAATTTTCCTTGGAAAATGTTTCAAATAAAAGTGATAGGTATTTATGTGTATAAATAGTATACGAAGTTTAAAGAAAATCTTTGGAGCCGTTTTCGAGTAATTCACGAAAAACTGAAAAAAAAACAAAACAGTAAACTCGCATTTCCGGTTAATGGATTTTGCCGGAAATCTTTGTGCCTGATGCGATGGTAGTAAATAAATGTAAATACCAAGTTTGAGCTTCCTGCTCAGACTTTTTTTTTTTTTTAGAGATTCTGAAAAGCATAATATCATACGCAAGAAACCTCAAAATATGTATTTCCGGTGAAATACTCAATTTCGAAAATCTGGCACGATCGCAATACTTCCTCTTACTAAGGAAGTAAGAGTAAAGTCTTTGCAGTTTGTTACAAGAAATCGTGAAAAAACTGAAAAGTATCATTCATTAAATATGTATTGCCGGTTGATCGATTTGAACCGAAAACTTCTTGACAGAATTAATTGTAACCCTTTAAATTTTAAAAATTGAAAAATTGTAAAAATAAATAATCTTATAAAACTAACTTTGCAATGAATTCTGCCTTCTAGCAGCACCCCTTGAATCCGGGGCCGGTGGCCTTAAACGGCGAGGATGGTGCATGTAGAAAGCTGGTGTATAACCCTCGTTGTCTATACAATTAATGTCAGCACCACCAGCGACAAGTCGTTTCCAAGTTTCTTCAGGGTGTATGCTGCCACCAGCGTAATGTAATGGATTGCGTTTTTCCTATAAAATAAAACAAATATTAAAAACAATTAATTTAATTGGTTTATTATTGATAAAATAGATTGATTTTTGTTTTAATAGAGAGAATAGTAAATGAATTAAAAGATTCAATAATCTAACTATAAAAGTCTAAGGTAAAGTTTATGAAATATGACTTTTTATTTTCTACTTTTTCGACATATTTTTTCTAATTAGATGAATTATATAAAAAGTTTAAAGATGGTTTTAGTATTCTGCACGCAAAGTGATGTTTGCTTTGAATAAAAAAGGATTTATCTCTTTTCGTGATGCACATAATTGATTTTTTTTTTTTTTAACCAACGAAGCAATGAAATGAAACTATTCCATTTAAAGTGATACAAATTGTATATATTCCAGATTAACTGGAACTTATTGATGGCTTGTTATAAATCGAAGGATAGTAGATTATGCAAATCAATTCGAGGTTACCAGGAAACACGTATTCATATATTTATGTTAGCAAATATATTTTCATAGCACACATATTGAAACGTAAAGTGAATAAAATCAGTTGCTTTTATTTTCTCTCACTACTGTAAGAGAAAATATTCTAATCGTGTCAAATTTCAGTTACTGAGTTTTCACCGGAAATACTGGTATATGTGGAGTAAGTTAGCGGCATGTATGAAATTGTCACTGACACTATACATCTCGCAAAAAAAAAATAACGAAAAAATCACAGGTTGTTCAAATCTGATGTTCAGTTTGAGTTATCACCAGCGGATAGAACATAAAGTATCCCCCACACCGATGCGAAACATTCGCTACCGCCGTGGACACGGAACCGCAGCGGAACAATATACATGGCGGTCCATGCATGCATTCACACTGGGTGATGCGGCTTCCGCAACGACCGCGGTATACAGCGTCGTTGCGCTCCAACGCTGCTTGCAGAGTTTTTTCCGCTGCCGCTATTGTTTCGCCAGATTGGAAATCTAAAAAAAAGTGGTATTTTCGACGGAGAAGCTAATCGAAACAGTGAAAAACTATCCTATAATTTTAATCTTTCGCATGAAGAATACAAAAATATAAGAAAAAAGAACAAAATTTGGGACAGTAAAGGGTTAGATTTGGGAGAAAGAGGTAAGTTTATTATATTTTTACATATATTTTTTTGACTTTTCCTATATATATATATAAATAATGTAATGAAAATATACCTAGTACTTAAATATAGTGGGTAGGTGCTAGTTATTAAAAAAATTAACGAACTTTTCATGTGTTTCAAATGCCAAGGAAATTGCACGTCGTGATCTCTAGGTAGGTCTTGGCATTTAAACCTGGTTCTGGAGGTTCCAAATCTTCAAAATATGTATCATCACTCTTTTCTGTTCTTAAAAAGTTATGCAATATGCAAGCAGTATTTACTATTAAAATACGATTTTCTACAGCAACTCAATTGGTCTGTAAAATATTCGCCATTTTTGTGCTAAACTTCCAAAAATCGTCGAATTGTCGAAACAATCACTAAGGAAAAATAATATTCGCTGCCGCTTTGGTGTGGGCAAACATGTTCCGCTGCCGCGACGCCAGGAAATTTTCCGCAGCGGAAAGTTTGCATCCGCCGCGGCAGCGAATGTTTCGCGTCGGTATGGGGGATCCTTAATTGTTTCAAACGCTTTCAAGACAAGAATGAAAGGTTTCTTCTCGTTAGAATAAATTAAATGCACATTATATTTTATTATGAGCGTGGGTAGATATACTACCCAATAAAACAGTAGTGTCAGAGGTGAGATCTTAGACTGAGTTCTGATATTCCACAGGGTGATGTAAGCTATATTACCCTAGTTTGGGCGGCCGGAAAGATTGCCGTTGTTTTGCGGAACGGTGCAAGTTTTACCACGCAAGATCTACTGACCACACGTGAAGTAGTGTGTTTGTGTAATTGGTCGGTAGCAGAAGAGAGATTAATCCCCATTACTGGGAATTACCATTTTATTGAATAGATTTTGCAGTTTTTTTTTCTTTTGCGATTTTCTTTGAACTTCATATTCAAAGAAAACACATAGAAAAAGATAATACTTTTATGTGAAATATTTTTTCGGAAAATTGATTCTGAAGGTGTTCTGAGAAAGTGATGAAGTTGTCAGCTAAATTCCGAGCTGCGTTGGAAGAGCGATTTACTGTTTCTTTTTCTTTAATATTTCGCGATTTTCTTTATAAAACCGCCAACAAGTTTTTTTTTAAACGTAAGTAAACTAACTACACATATTACACTATAGAAAATTTCCCCGAGAAAACTGATTTTAAGAGAGGGGATGCCACGCTTTTCTCAAAAATTCCATTTTACTGCAGTGCAGGTTGCCACAACTGCATACATGTTGCCAATTAGAGTTATTAAACTAAGGCGAGTGAGTGTTTTACAGTTGATTGTGGCAACTTCACTCCTATTACGATTTGTACTTTAACAATTAATAGCTAAAAAACTGGAAGGGAATCTCTAAGTGGTTAGAGTACTGAACTCCCACGTGGAGGACCCGCGTTCGACTCCAGCTGTGCTGCCCTTAGATTTTTTTCTTCCTAGGAGCCTCTACGGCTCACTGTCCGGTAATGGGCTGTGTTATCTGTAACGAGAGAACACTGTTTGGAGGCCGGCAGTGCACGGAGAAGGCTCCAGACGCCAATGACCGTAGATGTTGATGCGCCTTAAATAAAAAATAAAAAAATAAAAAAAAATAGCTAAAAAATCAAAACATACAAATTTGAATGGCTGCACATTTATGAAGTCTTGGATTAAACATAATATTGGAAAGCCAAGTTCAGTTTTCTAACTTAATAGTAAATATTAAAGAGATGATATTGAAAAGGAGAAATTAACAATAGGATCATTAAAAAAAATAATAATAATAACCATTTATCATTTTATAAAAACCTATTAATACGCGTACAACCAAAATGGGAAAGTTCAAAGGAGTTCAAAATTAACGACATCTGTTTATAATAAGTCAATTGACGGCTAGAATATAATGGGAGTAGAGAAAAGTGACTGAATTCAATATCTATAAGAATATGACCATTAAAATAATAGTAATAATAACTAGCTCCACCAGCTCCGAGGGCTATGCCCCCAGATCCCCCTTTTTTTTAAGTGTTGAATTTTGTTTGTTTTTTAAAACATGAATTGAATATAATTATGCACTTTTTTTTTATCGTTGATCGTAGGGCGCAAAAAAAATAAGGAATATTTACTTTGAGGGCTGGTCTGCTTTGGTCATTCGTTTCTTGTTAAGTGCAACTGATTTTTTTACAATTACATATTATGTATTTACTCTAGGAACACCTTGCATTTCTCCTCTGCCAAATACAGTCTCAATCTAAACAAGGACCCACTACCATCTCTAACTCCCTTCCCATTGAACCCCCAATTTGGAGCAATTTTCAAACACTTTTCCATAGCAGCTCTAAATTTTTCCCTTCATATGGCTCAACATTTAAAGAAATATGATTGTAAAACACTCACAACTTTCTCATACAGCAATTATTACATTGACAAATTTTCATTACATTACAATTTTGATTTATCATAAATACTGTATACAAATAAAGATCCGTATATTATTACACATTTTCTGTCTGAATGTAACTACACTCTAGGCCACCAGGCGCGCTTTTTCTATCAAAACACTGTTACGCAGTTATAGGCAACCCAACGCCTCAGAGCCCCCTCCCCCCCACAAAACCTTCAAAAATCAATTTCCCAGGAAAATATTCCAAATACAGGTGATAGGTTTAAAGAAAATTTTTGTAACTATCTACGAGAAAATACCAGAAATTTAGGAAACCATTTCAGTAATTCTAGTTAACTGATTTTTTTTTAAATTGGAATTGTACTATTGCATTTTAGGACCTTAGTATGTATTATATAGGTAATAGAACTGTATTCTGTATTGTAATCGCATTTTAGAACAAAACATACCATTGCAAGTCCCCCATAAATACGAAAAATAAATTCTTGTAATAAAATGTATCAAAGGGAAGGGAATAGCTAAGTGGTTAGCTTACTGGACTCACACGCGGAGGACCCTGGTTCGAGTCCAGTTGTGCTGCCCTTAGATTTTTTCTTCCTAGGAGCCTCTATGCTCACTGTCCTGTGATGGACATTATTGTCATATCAAGAACACACTGCCCGGAGGCTCCGGGCGCCAATGACCATAAATGTTGACGCGCCTTAAATTTAAAAAAAAAAAACATATATCAAATAAAAGTGATTGATGCATATGAGTGTTGTTAGTTAAGATACAAAGTTTTTTAAAAAAAAAACTATGCAGCTGATTTAAAAAAAAAAAATCAGGTAACACTACCGGTTGACATATTTTGACAAACTTGTATTTCTGCTAAAAATATGGCCAAAAACACTCATGCGACTTTCGTTGGCTGCTGTCTACATAGTTATAATTGACAAAATTGTTCAAACTTATAATGTTTAATATGTGTATGGGACCGCATTGTTGGATCAGATCTGGGTATTTTATCCCTCGTAGCATGCATATTCCATTTGTTCCTGACAGGTTTCGGATTTTCATTTATGGATATCCATCAAACCAACAAGTGTGAGTGTAACAGAAACACTACGTTGAAATGAACTCTCTACACGAACTTGGTGAATTTGCTTTGATGATAGTTGAAAATCCAAAACCAGTCAGGAACAAATGGAATATGCATGCTAAGACGGATAAAATACCAGATGTTATAATTTGTATTAAAATGTTTATACTGTTCTTGAATTTCATATCAATAGGAGCCTCTAAATTTAATAAAATTACTTTTTCGAGGAGCAAAATAGGTTTCGAGGACTCTTTCTCCACCAAACTAGATAGCTCTATATTCATAGTGAGTACACCAAATTTAATGAAATCCATCGATGTTTTTAATGAAAAAAATCGCAGAAAAATGAAAAAAACTATTCAGTAAAAAAAGCACTTCCGGTCAACCGATGTTCTTCAATTCCGGAATTTTGGTAATATATTTAATTGATATTAATATTATTTAGATGATAGAATTTTTGTAATAAACAAAAATAGTACTGCAAAGGAAAACATAACTCCATTCTTTCCCCCACCAAAAGCCCATTTAAATTAATTTTCCCGGTGAAATGTTTCAAATAAAAGTTGTAACTCCTTATATGTGTAGTAAATATACCAAGTTTAAAGAAAATCGTTGGGTGCCATTTTTGAGAAAATGGCAACAGTGATAAATCCATTCAGTAAGGTAGTAAGTACCGGTTGAGGAATTTT
Organism: Triatoma infestans; assembly: GCA_011037195.1. Taxonomy (NCBI): domain Eukaryota; kingdom Metazoa; phylum Arthropoda; class Insecta; order Hemiptera; family Reduviidae; genus Triatoma; species Triatoma infestans. The sequence goes on from JAAEAF010003923.1 coordinate 59,131, forward strand.
GACAGAAAGGTGTCAAACTGCTGTCGGATCCCATGGTTATAACCCAAATGAATATCAAGTTTGAATTTTGTGCGGTTTTGAGCTATGCTGTACAAATACACAGACCGGTTTCTAGAAACCACTTCTTCCTTGAAACGTGTATTTCCAATGAAAACTCGTTACGAAAATTGGATTCAATTACAATACTTCCTCTTATTAGGAGTAAGAGAAAGTAAAAACTACAGCAGAAGGAGAAATTTCAAAAGACCCACTTTTGTTTACCAACTAAACAGGTTACGCAAAAAGAAAAGTTTTTTTTTTGTGAATTGCTGAGAAAACAGTATTCAATCAAAAAACTAAACTTTTTATTTTGTCGTTTAATATTTACAAAAATATCTTTGTTATGGATATATAAAGAAACCACATTAACATGTAATCAATTTAATTGATTTATTTATGTATTTTGTTAATTTCTTTTTCTTAATCTAATCTTTTTTTTTTGTTAATAATTACTTCTAGAGTAAACCATTTATAGTGCTTTGGGTTTGAAAATTATGATGTACATTCTGTCGAAATATTAAAGTTTCTTTAAAAAATAATTAAAACAAAACTGATTTGTTTCTTGACCGATTCTCAATATAATCAAAGATTATTCTACCATAGTTTAAAAAAAAAAACAACTTCAAATTCAATCTTTTTGGAAGTTCTACCCTTAAAATGTGGTAAACGTCTGTAAAAATTACTACCTAATGCACGGTTTATTGTCTATATTTCTTAACAGTAGGTAGTTGTATTTAATTTTTTGAACAAATCATTTAAATATCCAAATAATATGTTGAAATTTTTCATGTGTTTATTTTTTTCTATTACCTTGTAAATAATTAGCGGACGTTATTCAGTGTGACGTTTGGCGACTGAAGGAAAACTGGAGGGGCAGACTGGTGAACTACTGCCCCCCCCAACAGTTAAAGCTTGGTGGCGCTTGTAGAAAAAATACTGAAGGTGGCAGCACAGTCACGGCATATGGCCACGGGAAAGCTCCACCTGTCGTATTTCTGATTACTAAACTCTAGCCACGTCAACCTTCACCCAAACCAAAACCATAACGTTCACATGTTTGGTACCACCTAGAAACCTCTCTCTATCTACAAATCGGGTAAAAAAAAAAAAAAATCTTAAATGGTCCATATTTGCCCCGAAAATTTATAGTTTAATGATAAAACCAAAGGAAAATATAGTTTCGTGTGTTTCTTTGCTAATATCATTCATTATTTATAAGAGTCAGGTGGCCTTTCTCGGCGGGGCATTTCATTATAGCATCACATTCATTTTTAACAACTCTATTACCGCACGCTGATTTATTATTGTTGTTAATATTTATTACAAATAAACTAGACTTTTGGCTAGTTTCTGATAATACATAATTCATTCTCAAATAAACAGTTAAAACATCTTATTTAAAGCATTCCATTGCCTTATCCCTCAAAAACTTTCAACTCCCCCTACTACCTGACCATTTTTCACCAATTTTTTTTATATAGTTTTTTCTAATTTTGCAGGCCTATGTAGTAAACTGCGCAAAAATTGAAATATCTTTTTAATTATAGATATTATTATAGCAAGATTTTGATATTCCTCAGAACCTTCCTCAAAATCAATTATTATCGAAGAATAAGCAGAAAAATGAAGTCTGAACTTTTTTCGAAAACAAATCCGAGAAATTGAAATTACTATTTAGTATAGTGGTAATTATGTCTAAGCGATTTTTTCTGATATAAGTGTATCATTGTTATATATAGTGTCGAGCCACCAAAATGTTGAATAGACTAATCAACTATTTTAAACGCACAGGCTAAACACTTTGAGTTGCTTATCCTGGATCATCTTATAGCAAATTCAATAGAACTATTATTACAAACCAACACGTTTTATCACTAAGAGATCAACAATAATTAATTTTACATGTTTGTTAAATACAATCGGAAGTTGAAAAGGGAGACCAGGTAGATGATATTTATGCAGATTTCAAGAACGGCTTTCGATCTGGTTCCTCAATCATTATTACTTATAAATTCAAGCAGATTGGTATCCAAAGTCGCCTTGTCGAATGGATCTCATCCTAATTTAAGGAAAAACTGCACGGTGAAGTGGAATGGTGGTTACTCCAGCTGGTTCCATGTCTCATCAGGAGTGCTTCATCTTGGTCCATGGCTATTCAAGGTCTTTATTAAAATAACATTTCTATGACTTTTCTGCACTCGAAATTCGTCATATTTGTTGATGACCTAAATATTTTCAGAAGAATAACTTTAGTGTAAAACAATGAAGAATTGCAATGTGAAGTGAATGGCATGGAAATGAACACTAATAAATGTCATATCATTCGTTCTCTAAAAAAATGAATAATGTAAATTTCTTCTACTCTATTCAGGATCATTTCCTAGATCGCGTCACTAATTAGGGACCTAGGAACTGACTACCAACCTTACATTTGGAACTTATATTTACGAAACCTTCCAGAGATGCTACGAATGCGAAAGAGCTTCCAGGATGCTAGGATTTGTGATCCGGACAAAAGACCTAAAGCAGTTTTGGCGGTCTATACTTCATATGTTAGAATTACTTTAGAATATGGTACACTAGCGTGGAACCCATATACACAAAGCGGCATTGACAGGCGGAATCTGTACAATGTTCCCCCATGAAAAATCAAATATATATTCCTTAGAAATAGGGAGACTGAAGACAGACCTTTTATTCCTCCATTTACTGGTCAACAATATAATCGAATGTTCTGAACTTCTGGGGTGACATCCCCTTCCAGGTCTCATCACTCCACCTAACATATTCCTATAAGTTTGCAGTTCCTTATCATAGCACAAACTTATACTTTAACATGAATACTCTGTCAAGAATATCCAGAGAATGGAATACCTGCACCAATAACAAATTAAACTTCTCAGTAAAATCGCCATATTTCAAAACATTATTAAATAAAGTATAATATTTGCCTCTTTTGGTAACAATCGTGTTTTATATTTATTTATAGTGTTGTTGTCATACCTCTATACATATGTATTGTTGTTTGATACCTGTTTATATTGCTGTTGCTATATCTCTATATTTATATATATTATTGTTCTTTATATTTATTTCTTGATTTTATATTGTTTGTTAAACGTAAGAATTAAATTTATATAATGACTTCAACACTATTTGTTGATGAAAATAAATAAATAACTTCGTATCGGATGATCTTTTGTATATACTCATACAGAATATAAAATATGAAGAATTTGTACTTTTGACATATACTGTTTGTTCGCACAGAAACGTTATCATAAAGAGTGAGAAAGAGGAAGAGAGGTATATCCAGGCTATTCTCTGAAAACACTTGTTACTTAAACACTCATAAGAAATAAGAAGTAGGCATAGCTTAAGAATTCCAAATATCAAGTTAACAGGGAAAAAATCGCAAGAAGCTCAAATTTGATACAATGTTTATTTATCACAATGGAAGGAAATCGCACACAGAGGTTTCGAAACAAACCTGTCATTAGTTAAACTGTTATTTTATTGGGTTTTTGTTTTCGTGTTTTTCTTGAAAAAGGCTGCAACGTTGCAATTTAATCTTTATGTAATCCTCTAGCTATTTAGGGGTCTACCAGTATATGAAACATTCTTTCGGGGAAAAAAATGATTTTTGAAGGACTTGAAGGAACTGTGAGTAGATTTTCCTTTATACAAAAATTGTGTCATTTCAGTATACTCTTTAACTGTACTGTAAAAGTTCCAGGGTTAAAGTTAATTGAAATTTGCTTTCCTTTAAAGTATCACTTCAGTATAACATATGGTTTTTAACACCTACATAACATTGATACACATTAAAAGCATTAATAGAATTCCAAATTTGAAGAAATTCAGTTCACCGGAAGTATGATTTTATAGAAGAATAGAATTTGAGTTTTTGGAATTTTCTCGAAAACTACGGTTACAACGATTTTCATTAAACTTGGAATGCTTGCTGCATAGATAGCAACGTGCCACTTTTATTTGAAACATTTTTCTAGAAAAATTCATTTTAGAAGTATTAAAGGTTTGTCAATTAGTTTAAAATTGAATTTGCACAAGTTTTCTTAGAATTTAATACAGAGCGCCCCTCACAAGTCCACTCAGGTATACGATTAAAATCCCCACCACAATTTTTATGTCCAGCCCAACTGAACATTGTAACGATGCAATTTTAAAGAAAATTTCTTTATTTAATTGTATTAACTAGAGTAAGAAAAAGTCGTGTGAGGGTTTCACACTCGATTTTTGTTTATTATTTTTTTTCATTTTCTCTTTATTCTGATTACCTTATTTTTTAATTAAAAATTATGGGAAATGAAAAGATTGATGGCTACCCTTTAATTTGAACAATTTTTCGACCTAAACTCTCATAATTGAAATAACTGTGTATACCCCTTTTAACTGTCACTTCTTCAGGGATCTTGGTGGCTCTGTGGGTATCACGGCCTAACAACACGAACATCACAATAACACCGACTCCCGAGTGCCACACTTTTCATCAAATGACTATTCATTCACATCAAATTATATCAACCATAGCGATCCAAGGGCCTCCTAATAGATCTTTTAGGACTGTAGCCACTTCCTGCCATACATCTACATCTACTTCTAGCTGCAGAAGGTTTTGATTCTGAATTGTTAATAATCTCACCTTACTTAATATTTGTATCAGCTACAGATTTTCATCAATCAGATATGCATTAGACGACAGTAGTGAAAGGCGGTGCATTATCGTTGTAATATACATCAATGTATTTGTAATAATGCACCAAACATTGATACAGTGTAATCTGCTACCTCGAATTCTTCCTCCGGCGTTTTAAAGGCATAAATCAACTCCATTTCTTTTCCTTTTATGTACAGCTCTTTACGAGATTTATTACTTCAAGAATCAATGGTTCCTCATTACTAAATCTTTCCAGCCATAGTACATTAAAGATTAAATAGAATTTGGACTACTTAAATTTGCACAAAATCTTTCTAGGACTTTACAAGTTTCGAATGTACAGGATATTTTACTTTGACATTTTTATTAAAATTATGAATTTCGTTTTTACGGGAGACTTTCTTATTTTTCTATATAAGGTAAAACTGAAGATACACTTTTTGGCCTAGTTCTCACATTTTTCTCAAGCACCACGTTAATCCCATTTTCTAGACCACTACAAAGATTACTCCAGTCCAAACTCGAATTGCATATCGCCGAGGCGCTGAGAGGGAAGAAAACAAATAGCCGTCTCAAGATGACTTATCACATCCCATTGTTTTACTCTTTTCCATCCCAGGCACCTTCTGCCTATTAGAGAAATGAGCCGCAGACATATGCATTCTTACATAAACCCAGAATTTATTTAAAATAAATTATTCCTAAAGTGGAATTCAGTGAATTTACCCAGCTGAAGAAGCGTAGTACTGTTCTTCATAACATCATAATTGTCATAGCATCCTTCAAAAAACTTAAAAAATTGAGAGATATATGAAAGTTTTTATCCTTATTCTCCAGATCTATTCAGACGTGATTTTACTATTTAAGTCACAATTAAACCCATAACTCCCTATCTAAAAAACAAAAACTGATCGTGGCTAATAAATGAGGTAACAAAAAAAAAATTACCTTATCTAAAACATTGATTGTGGCCGGATAATATTTAAGCAGCCATTCTTGTAATGATATATGATTATGTATCACTGCTTTATGTAACAATCCAAGACCAGAACAATCTCGACTTAATTCTACATTCAATTTTGGTTCTTTTGATAATATGGTTTCTATTGTTTCAATATCACCTCTTCTCCCAGCATCATGTAATAGGTCTATTCGTTTCTGTAACAATGTACAATACATTAAATAAATCAACAAATTTTAAATACTAGTAATTATAATAATAAATAAATTTAATTCCAATTAGAATTAATCTTTGTTAAAAAAAATAATAAAATCAATAATATAGTTCCGTCAAGTGCCACTAGATAGGTGAAGCTCTTCGACTTGGCACCTACTTAAAACATTCTTGTAGATTAAAAACTATTTTTCTATCAACTCCTAAATGGTGGAAGAACATCAAAAATTTTCTTTTAAAACTCTAAACATGAAACTTGGAAAACCATAAGTTGTTTACTGTCATCTACAACGGCTAAAAAAATGTATGGTGGAAATTATAAGACATTCTCGTATTCCCTAAAAGTAAAAATTGTTACTAAACGTTTGGGGCCCAACTTCACCACCTAGTTGCTGTTAACTATAAACTGTACGATCAGGCATTATGAAGGGATGCCTAACGTCTTAGATTCCTAGAACTTCCTTAATATCAATTTTTCCGGATTATTTTGTTATGATTTTTTACTTTCTCTTACTCCTAGTAGTATTGTAAGATATCGAGTCAAATTTTCGATATCGAGATTTCACCGGAAATATCCGTCCAAAAAAGTGGTTTTTAGCAAATGGACTCTGTGTGTGTGTGTGTGTATGTATTTGAACAGCATAGCTCAAAAACGAAAAATCGTAGAAAGTTCAAACTTGATATTCCGTTTAGTTATCACCATGGGATCCGACAGTGAGTCATCTGTCAAAATTCCTCAACCGGAAGTATCATTTACTAGTGTTTTTTTTTTTTGTTTTTTTTACTTTTTTGCGATTTTCTCAAAAATGGCTCCAACGATTTTCTTCGAACTTATGTCATCAACTACACATATAAAGAGCTACAACTTTTATTTGAAACATTTCTCCGGGAAAATTCAATTAAGGGAACTTCTGGGGGAAGGGTGGGGTTAGGTTTTCATCCAAAGTGCTATTTCAGTTTATTATACAATTCTATCATTTAAATAATGTTAATTAGAATTAAATATGTTGTTGAAATTCCGAGTCTGAAAAAGATCGGATAACCGGAAGTGCGTTACTTTACTACTTTACTAAATGATTTTTTCACTTTTTCGCAATTTTCTCTAAAATGGCTCCGGCGATTTTCTTGAAACATCCAATATAAGCTAAACATACAAAGATCTACAACTTTTATTAAAAATATTTCTCTGGGAAAATTCTTTTAAGAGCACTTTTAGGGGGTTATGTTTTTCTCTATAATGCTATCATAGTTGATCACCCAAAGAAAATTAATTAGAAATAAATAGATGGCCAGAATTACGAGTTTCAAGGGAATTAGTAAACCGGAAGTGCACTTTTACTGAACAGTTGTTCAGTTTCGACGAATTTCATTAAATTTGGTACACAACTATAACATTTGTCAATTATAATTTTGAGAATTGGAGTAAGAGAAAGTTGTGTGAGTGTTTCACACCAGATTTTTTAATTTTAAATGTATTCCCAGATTAAGGAAAAAAGGTGGATATCGTTTTCGTGAATAGTTGGAAAAGTTATTCTTTAAAGTCACACTTGTTGGAGCAAACAGATTTTTTTTTTCCAATTTTTGTTTTTATTTAACATATTTAATTCCCTAAAAAATCCATTTAAAAAAAATACATTTCTAGTAAAAGTGATAGGTCTTTATGTGTTTAGTTAGTGTAGAACATTTAAAAAGAAATTGTTGGAGCTATTTTCATGAACTTTAGGAAAAAATAAATAAATAAATAAAAAACATAAAGTCCACACTTCCGAAGATGACCGAAACCTAAATGTGACAAAATTTGGTACGTAATCGGAATATCCTGCTATTTTTACGACCACTCCAAAAAATATTTCATGGAAATATTGTATATCTGAGTCTTGAATATGTGGATGGCTCTGCAATGCTGGATAACGTCTGGTATTTTATCCGTTGTAGCATGCATATATTCATTTTATTCCTGACCGGTTTCGGATTTTCATGCAGAGTAAATTCACCAAGTTCATGAAGAGAGGTCACTTCAACGTAATGTTACTGTTTCACTCACTTGTGAGTGAGTGTTTCTGTTATTCGTGATTGTAACATAAACATTAGTTGAAGTGAACTCTCTTCACGAACTTGGTGAATTTACTCTGACAATGCATGAAAATCCGAAACCGGTCAGGAACAAAATGAATATGCATGCTACGACGGATAAAATACCAAATATTTCGTTCATTTCAGAGGTCCTAAAACATATACTTCCGATAAACAACTCAATGACGAAAATTTAAAAAAATACTTCTTAGGCTAAGTATGTAAATATAAAAACAGAGTCGCAGGAAGTTTAGAATTGATATTGTAATCTATGCTGTAATTTACTAAAAAAAACTTATTATACATCCTATATAAGTACTTTATATTATATCTTAATTTCAGTTTTTTTTTTTTTTGAGTAAATGTATTAATTTTAAACATTTCATTATTTTAGCACAGTTATTAATTTCTATAAAATATACCAATATATGGATTAATGTTTGTTAACGAAAAAAGCAAACCATTAAAAATGGAATTAAATATTTATTATTTGACACAATTTTCATCAAGGACAATCGATATTTTTGCTGTAAAATGAACGAACCGCTTTTAAATCGGCTGTAAAAAGCCGATCGGCTTTTATTTCTTCCCATTCTTCTTTATTAGCAGATCAAAGAAAAAAACTTTTCCCCAATTAATACATAAATGATATTCTGTATTGGAAAAAAAAAAAATCAAAAACAAAAAAAAACTTTATTGTTTGGTAATATTAACCAGGCACAAGATATTACATGCGATATTGTGGCAATATTATAGCTTGGGAGGGTGGGCATTCCATGTTCCACTGTTGTTATTGGATACTTTGTATGAACATTGAATTGTTAAATTTTTTATTAATATTCTTTCCGAAGGCCGTAATAACTGGGGCAAAATTGAATGATAATAAGTAGTTATACCTTCTTTTTATCCAAGATATTATGTCATCAAGTAATGATAGAAATAAAGTTATATACACTAAACTTATGTTAGCGTGTAGAAGAGTAATATGCTATGGCTATTAGAGTTTGGTTGTCACTGATTGTTAAACAAATATAACAATAGCAATAATATTAGGAATGTCAAATTTCCTTATTAATTAACGATTAATATTAATGAAATGTTTTCGTTCTGTTTGAATTACAGCCAATTAAAATAAAATGCATATTTTAAATTATATACAAATGATGGTTCTAAAAGGTTAAGTACAATTTATATTTGATGTTGTTTTCAAGAATGATGTGAAAACTGAAAACCCATGTAACTTCCGATTAACTGATTCCTTTAAGACTTGGTATTTTTTTTTAATGTATTTACTCATCCACTGTATTATATAGCTAAGGAAACTGTAGTAATTAGAAATGGCACGATAGAGTAAAAACCTGAGATCACCATTCATTCAAAATTCGGCAATCCACATTCCCAGAATAATGTTTCAAATAAAAGTAATATGACTATAAATATGTGGATACTATACAAAACTTCATGTTAGCCTTCGTGTTTTATAAATTTTTAATTATATTCATACTAAGGGTTCTTAAAACGGTATTTCTGTAAAAAAAAAACTCAATTTAAAAAAAATGTTGACACAATATCAATGCTTACAGCCTTAGTAAAAATAAAATCTACTCTAATAAATGTTATCTCTTTGAATTTTAAATCTACGAGTATAATGGACTCATATGTGTCGGAAATTACATAAATGGCTGGTGATGATATAGTGATCGTTTTATAAAGAATGCAAAATACATATAGTGCATGAATTTGAAATGTTTTACAGATTACTAGAACAAATATTATAGCTGGATAAATATCAGTTGGTTGAAAAGTGAGGTTAGGTTTGAATAAAATTAAGGCACACGGCCAATAATTTTCTCGATTGTTTAAAAAGTTTTTGCAACTACCCCTTATGTTTATTTATTTATTATTTTTACACTTGCTTTCATTTAATAATTTTCTTTAAAGTTCAATGTTTATTAGTGTTATAATATTCATTATTATGCTTAATGGACAAATTTTCTTCACATGAACTTGAACTGTCCGTTTTAAAAGAGATCAATGACATCAATTTCCCAAATTACTTTACATAAACAAGCAGATATTCTAAGACACTGAATTTTGATTTATTATTATTGCCCATTCAAAGAGAAGTATGTAGCCAATTTTTATTCATATCATCAATTTTTTTTTTCTCCTTACAAAAAAAAATCAAACGGTATCTGTCATAATGACAGTTGCAACATGCGTAGAATACGCATGAGAAAATGTTGGTTTGCTTTTTTATGTGAGAAATGTTTTTTTTCCAAATTGTTGCCTCCCAAAAAAACGTATTCTACGTTACAAACAATTAATAAAACTTACCAATACTTTTGGCAGGATATTTATAAATTTCCTAGCTTTAGAGTCAGGTGAGTATTCTCCGACCAGTGTCTGTCCCAGGCCCTTCAGTACTAGATCAGTGAGTCTTGTTATTTCACCTCCCCGCAACCACTGACGTACCACTGAAGGAGGTACTGGTAATACTGTTAAAGCAAAAAAAATTATATAAAATACAAAATATGCATACAGATTAATTGATAGAAAAGTATTTTTTTGAGTTTCAACTTGATAAGCTTTGGTAAAAGGAAGGAAAAAGGCATCGGAATTTTAATACTCCTAAACAAAACAAAAAAAATCTGGTGCTAAATGCTCAACTCATTCCCTTATAGCAATTCTCCCAGTGTTCCTGCTTCTTGACAAATTCTCTTAAAAATTTGAATTTTTACTAATTATTTAGTAACCTAGCGTCCAATCCGATGATCCTATTTTATTTTCACCCCCACCTCTTATCTAACATCCAACTCGTTGACTCATTTGCTCTCCATCCCACAACTTAACTTATCATCCAAACCGATAACTCCATTTTCTTTCCACCCCACCCACCCACCCATGGCCAATCAAAAAGCTCATCCTCAATTTACATACAAGATGGCGGCATTGCATTAAAGAGCGATTTCGAAATAAGATTAAAAGCTGGACGGAGGCAAATGAGAGGATTATAAAGGTGGTGATGGAGATATATGGGAGAAGACTGGGAATTGTGGGAGTATACGCGCCAAATGAAGACGCCATAACGACTGTAAAGGACGTTTTCTATGACCAGCTTAAGGGCGTGCTGGATGAGACAACTTCCAGAGAGGAAATTGTCATATTAGGCGGCTTAAACGCGCGGGTAGGTCAGAGAGATGATAGCGAGATTATTGGAAAGTTGGGGAAATTGTTAAAAATATAGTGGAGAACGCCTAGAAGAATTGTGTGAGGAATTATCTTAGAATACAAAACTTTTTTTTTTAAGCCTAAGGCGATAAGTTCACTGGGTATCATGCCGGGAAAAGTTTGAAATCTATTACTGATTATTTTATTACAAAACAGTAAAGTACATTGAGAGTAGAAGATGTAAGAGTTTTTAGAGGTCCGGAATCCGGAACCGATCATTATCTTCTGGAGGCAAAAGTATTTTTTTTTATGTCCACAGTAAAGCGGCCGCTACCGCACTACCACAAAAAATAAGCTGATGCAGATATAAGTTGATGTTGCTCGAAGATGAGAGCGTGAGGCACTTATATGAGGCAAGGTTACATGAAACACTGGACCTATCAAAGGGGAAAAATGCAGAAGAGAAATATGAACACCTAAAGCATAGTATCCATCAAGCTGCCAAGGAGGCTCTAGGGGAAGTGCAAGTAGGCCGAATAAAGAAAGACTGGGAAAGCAGGAGAAAGGAAAAGTGGGAGAGCTGGTTAAACAAAAGAAGGATGCATATTTAAAGTGGTTAAATACCAAGAGTGACGTTCCACTCACAGAAAGCTTAATGGATTGGTTAAAAAAAAGGTGAGTGAGGTTAAAAATGAATATTGGGAGAGAACGTGCAACAAAATTGATGGTTGTCTGGGCTTTAATAAGTCTCGAGAGGCATGGCGAGTGCTGAAAGGAATGCGGAATAATAGGAAATCAGAGAATGTGGTACATATTATAGAACAAGAGAAATGGATGGAGTACTATAAAAATTTATATACAGAGGATAGAGATGCCTTCACGGAAAGTAAGAAAGAATATGAGAGTGAGCAGGAATTGAGGATTGAGGAGGAAGTGCGTAAAGCTTTGAAGCAGTCCAAAAATCGTAAAGCTCCCTCCCGGCCCAGGAGATATTCCGACGGAACTTTTGAAGGAGGGTAGCCAAATGATAGTATCGGCCTTGAAGGATTTGTTAAACTCGATACTGAAGAGAGATGCCATACCAAATGACCTGAAAGTGGGATACATTTCTTCAATTTACAAGAAAGGGAATAAAACCTCTGTGAAAATTATAGGGGAATATGTGTGCAGAGCTCTATATCAAGAGTCTTTGGCAGAATATTAAGGAATAAGGAAGAAAGTTATAGCACCCCGAAAGAACAGAGCGTCTTTACCGCGGGCCGTTCATATATCGACAATATTTTTGTTATGAGGCAAATTGTGGAAAAATGTAAAGCGCGAAATAAAGAACTGTATTTGGCTCATCGACTTAGAGAAAGCCCATGACATTGTGCCTAGGTCTGTGATGTGGAAAACCCTTAAAGAAGCTGGTATTGGAATTGGCCTAATTCAGGCAATTGAAAAAATGCATGTGGGGAATATGTATCAGATCAAACAAGGTGGAGGACTATCCCAACCGTTCCAAGCCTCAAAAGGATTAAAACAGGATTGCTGTCTGGCCCCACTCTTTTTAAAATTTATTTAGAGAGACTCCTGCAGGACTGGATAAGAAGATATCAAGGAATGGGCTTATCAGTATTCAATGAGTGCCTTAGCTCCCTACTTTTTGTAGACGATCAGGTGGTGATTGCCTAGGACAAAGATGATTATGTTAAGGAAATTTATGTTAAGGAAATTGAAAAGCCAATATGAACAATGGGGCATGAAAATAAATTTTCTAAACACGGAATACATGGTGATCGGAGGAAATGTACAAGAAGATTTGGAAGTGGATGGATACAAAATCAAAAAAGTGAAAGCTTTCAAGTATTTGGGCCCGATTCTAGATGAGGAAGGAGGATGTAGTGCGGAAGTGCGGGCAAGAAGCGGGCAGGCCAAGAAAGCTGTAAGATTGCTTCACTCCATCCTTTGGAACACCAGTATATCCATCTTCTGTTCCATTGTCGAGGGAATTTTATGTACGGATCCGAGACATGGACAACCTCAACCAATTTAATGAAGAAAGTGAATGCTGTGGAGATGGAGTATTGGCGAAATGTCTGAGGAAAACAAGGGCGGACCGGATAAGGAATGAGGCTATACTGGAGGAAATGGGCATAAAGAAAAGGATAAATCAGAAAGTAGTGGAGAGAAAGATGAGGTGGTATGGGCATAGGCGGCGAGTGGCCCCAGACAGATGGCCGGAAAGAGTGCGGAATTGGGCCCTTCTGAAAGGAGAAAAAGAGAAAGACAAGTACGTCGGTGGGACGAAGAGATAGAGAAGAGATGATGGGGGAGGACTGAGAGATGGAGATTAAAGGATAGAAGACTATGGAGAAAACGGCTGACGAGGCGAACTCAACGAAGGGAAACGCCGTACAAGAAAAAGTAAAGTAAGAGTATGAGTGTTTTTAGGTAGTATACTGTATATTATGGGTATGGAAAACATTTTCAACTTATGTGTCTTTTTGGGAACCTCCTGGAGATCTATGCAAGGGTTCTATCTAAATTCGTCAACGTATGTCATTTGGCTATGTTTTCTTTTTATTATTTGCTAACTTCTTCAAAGATATGTTTTAATCTTATTATGCTTACTATACATTGGCAAAATGGAATCTAAAAAGGAATTTCCTAGGAAAATAGAAAGTTGACGGAAGGTTTAGAAGTTAACCTCTTTCGATGGCTTAGTCGGGCATCTCTTTCTAAAGGGCCATTCCAATACAATCTACGTTCTAGTTCTAACATCGCAAAGTATTTAAGAAGATTATATTTCAAGTTCGAAGAAAATTTGTCAAATGGAAGTTGATTATAGTGAAGTCGTATGTGACCCTTCGGATGTTTTGGGTTTTTGTTAATTTAATCAAATCTTTTGTGCGGTAGGAATCTAAATGGCCTAAAGAAAGTAGTGGACTAGACAATCTCAGGGAACTTGATCATTCCCTAATATTCATACATCATACATAAGCTTTTAGAAGTAGCAAATATGTGGAACTAATTGGTTTAGCATTCCCCCAGGCACACTCTAGTTCTCCAACCGAACATTAATTCCACCTGCATAGTTCTACAATACACAAACGAATACCAATTTAGGAACACAGATACGCTGTATCTGCATCAATATAGGCCAAAGGAAACCTCTATCCGAAAAACATGCTAGGTCTAGAATATGCAGTAAACTGGCATGATCTTTTTACGTAGATTATGTAATTACATATAAGGGGATAATAAGATAAGGAAAGAATCCTCAAATTATGCAGTTTACTCTGAGCAAAGCCATCTTTCTGTTTGTATTATTTCCAGTATAACTATCTAGCAAAGTGCATTGCATCATTAGAATTATGTTCCTCAAGAGATATGAAAAAGCACAAATGTGACATAAAAATTAGAGAATAAAATTACCTGTGGGAGGACTAGAATGGACGTACAATCCTGTAGGAAGCTTAGCAGGGATTCTACTGCGTCGTGTCCTCACCTGCCCCACACTCATCCCGGTTCATTTTCCTGTAAAAAAACGATGTAGATTTTTCGTTAATCGGGTTAGAGAACCTTTTATAAACCATTCGCTATTTTATAGAAAGTGAAGCTTTGATATAAAACTGTATAAATCAGAATATTATTGGGTGAATACAAAGGTTTGTAGTAGTTTAATTTTAACTCAAAGCAATTGTTAAGTTCTAAAACAGACAAGGTAATTTCGTAGAGCCTTTTGAAGAAGTAACAGGCAAGTAAGTAGGTACTAGGTACTAGGTATTTTAAGTATAAATAGATGATAATTACTTTCAAGAATAAATCCGGAGAAACGATATTATTTTCATTATATAAGTAAACAGATTACTTCTGTTCTTTAATGAAGACATTAGTAATTATTACAATATTAAAAGAATGTTTTTTGGTGCCTCTTAATTGTGTACTGTTAAAAAGCTTAATTTAACTAAAAAACTATTTATGAAAACATCAATCGCATTCAAGAACTTAATTGGATTAAATTAAATGGATTTATTCAATTAATGTTCAATTTATTCGCTACTAAATCGTAGTATTCATAAATCTGTCACTGTGTTAATATAACATTCAAAAAATATTGCCAGCTGTGTTCGAAATAATAATAATAAAGGAAGTACACGAATTACATTAATATGTTATTTTAAAAGTAGTATTGATTATCTGTCATTTTATAATTTTACACCTTTAGAATATGTTCTTTTATAATAAGTATATGTCTATATATGCACCAAAGAAAATTGTTATCTTCAAAATTATAGGAAATTACTAATCGATAATATTAACAAAATACCAAAAAAATCTGTATATATTTAAATATCTGCAATTTATGTATATATTTCTAATTGATAGTTTGTCTTCCAAGTTTTATTTCTACTAAATATAGTTGCTTTAATACTTCATAATTAATAAAACTTACAATGACAATTCAGGGATAAGTTTCTTGATTTAGGTTACCCAAAGCTACCTAAAAATAAAATATCTCGGAAAAAAG